>JAYKAV010003058.1:441211-529994 GCA_035582835.1 Phoebastria nigripes
TGCTGGAGCGGGTCCAGAGGAGGGCCACGAAAATGATCAGGGGGATGGAACGCCTCTCCTATGAAGAAAGGCTGAGAGAGTTGGGGKTGTTCAGCCTGGAGAAGAGAAGGCTTTGGGGAGACCTTATTGCAGCCTATCAGTACTTCAAGGGGGCTTATAAGAAAGATGGGGACAGACTCTTTAGCAGGGCCTGTTGCGACAGGACAAGGGGGAATGGCTTTAAACTAAAAGAGGGTAGATTTAGACTAGATATAAGGAAGAAATTTTTCAGGATGAGGGTGGTGAAATACTGGAACAGGTTGCCCAGAGAGGTGGTAGATGCCTCATCCCTGCAAACATTCAAGGTCAGGTTGGACGGGGCTCTGAGCAACCTGATCGAGTTGAAGATTGTCCCTGCCCACGGCAGGGGGGTTGGACTTGATGACCTTTAAAGGTCCCTTCCAACCCAAGCTATTCTATGATTCTATGATTCTATATTAAACAGTACCAGTCCAAATACGGACCCCTGTGGGATGCCACTCGTCACCAATTTCCATCTGGACATTGAGCCGTTGACCACTACCCTCTGGATGTGACCATCCAACCAATTCCTCACCCACCGGACAGTCCACCCATCAAATCCATACCTCTCCAGTTTAGAGAGAAGGATGTTGTGGGGGACCGTGTCAAAGGCCTTACAGAGGTCCAGATAGACGACATCTGTAGCCCTTCCCATGCCCACTGATGTAGTCACTCCATCATAGAAGGCCATTAGGTTGGTCAGGCAGGACTTGCCCTTGGTGAAGCCATGCTGGCTGTCTCGAGTCACCTCCCTGTCCTCCATGTTCCTTAGCACAGCTTCCAGGAGGATCTGTTCCATTTAAAGAATTCAATCTGATAGTTTATAAAAAAGATGGAATAACTCCATCCCATTTCATATGGATTTCAGTGGGGAGGATGAGTTTACTATTGAAACTCAAGCCAACAAAGCTACAGTAAACCCAGGGATTAGAATCCAAAGTTGAACAAACAATCTGTGTGATAAGATACATATATTTTTAATAGGGAAGATATTAATCGTTAGAATAATGCAACAAGAGCTTTCACAGTATCACTGGGCAATTTTAGATTACCATCAAATGCTTATAGATTTTGCTTGATTTTGTTTTCTTTCCTAAAAATATTCTTTAAGAAAAATCTTAAACAGAATGTAGTTCAATCATGTTGGAACATCCACTCTATACAAGTAATCCTTTAGAAGTTCACTTTGGGTCCCCTCTGGATTTTATAATGTAGAAGCTGACGACTCCTGAAATACCTAAGGATGTTCAGCTGCACCTAGCAGAGCACAACTCTATCTCTGCAAAAATATTTCAGTGCTGAGGCAAAGCAAAATCATACCTGATGCAGTGGGCCATTGATATTTGAAAGTAAATCCCTTGGTTTTTAATTTATATGTCCTAAG
The DNA here is from genome assembly GCA_035582835.1 of Phoebastria nigripes. Taxonomy (NCBI): domain Eukaryota; kingdom Metazoa; phylum Chordata; class Aves; order Procellariiformes; family Diomedeidae; genus Phoebastria; species Phoebastria nigripes. The sequence continues at coordinate 442,656 of JAYKAV010003058.1, forward strand.
ATCCCTGTTCAAAAATGTGTTTCCTTTCTCGTAAGTCATCACATAACTCCCTGCTAATCCCCCTCATTTACATTGAATATTAGCTTTATGGAGAATGGTAGTAATTAATCCTGCATAACTATAATTTAGTGGCTGGGCTGCACAACAGCATGAGAATTAGCATGGCACTGGGAGCCAGGTTGTCAGATTCATTTTCTGGGTAAGTCCTATTATGTTCTGCACGATAGACACAGCACACAACGAATTTAATTACACAGTCTTTCAATCAGCTTTCTTGTAAGCCAGAAAACTATCTTCTAGCACTTTCACTTTACGGAAAGCAATGCTTTCTCTGAAGCCACTCTTGTATTGTACTTGACCAGCTAATTGTTCTGCCCGGACACTAATTATTAGTAGTAGCTAATGACTAATGACCTTTCCTGCAAGGTCATATCCCAAGATGACACTGGAGTCTATAAACGTTCTCCTAAATTGGTAATGACCAGCAGTAAAGATTATGATTAACAGCAAACAGCCCACTTTCTGAATAAAATATGAATGAACATATCACAATAAAAACAGTATTTCACTGATTAATAGCATAAAAAAGTAAGTAAATAAACATAGTCTCAACTTCACTTCATGGTGAAGTGTGATGTTGTCATACATCATTCTCTCCAAAGAGGCATTACCCCTTAGATTTTGTCCATTAAAAGAACTGGGTTATATTGCCAGGTCTGGCAGTGATCTGCCTCAATGAATCACTTCGACTCTTTCTGCCTGATCTCCCTGCTGCTCTTTTTTACTTTTTTCAACGTCGATAGCAAAGTATTTTTCAGTATCCTGACACCAACAACCCCAGCAGAGACCAGTCCCATGAAGGTGACTCTCAGATTGTCTCTGTGCTGCCAATGGATACAGAGTGTTTTGAGAGGGTACCTCAGATCTACAGTAGAATGGAGCATCCTTTGGAAGTTCTTCTCCAGGATACACAATAAGTAGGCTCCTAGTTTTGATGATTTGGTTAAGTACTTCAAATTCATTAAAAGATCCTGGCTTACGCATGCTTATTTCTCTTCTCTATCACCTAAGTAAAAAGGGATGACAGAGTAAGTGAGACTTTTAGACTTTCTTACTGCTAAAAAGTTCGGATTATGGAGAAACATGACTATATTTCACCAAGAAAGTAAAAAGCAAGCCCAACCAAGTGAACACATTCAGAAGTGAGAAAAGCAGCACGGGACTACAAAGAGTTTGCTGGAGATTCTCCTTGTTTCATTATTTATATTTCCCCACAGTGGCAAAAAACCCACATTCCTATATTCCATGTAAAATATAATGCACTTAATTGATCTAAGTAATTTCAAGGCTGCTGAATAGCAGAAGCCTCCAGAGTAGAATATTCTGACTTAATGATCACATAAAATTGCTCGAAGTGTTTTTAATGTCATTGTAATTTCTGAGTTTATTTAATAGTTGAGGGGGAGAGAGGGTAACATTAACAGTCATCTGCGTGGCTTGCATGACTGTATATAATAAACGATACATGCGTATGCCACAAAAGCCGTCATTTTAAAATGGCTGCAGTAAAAATGCAGTTATACTGAGCGTTTGCTTTAGGGCATGACACGGTTTAATGAGGATGATATTGCATTGGGAGTCAGGACACCTCAGATTTGTTTGCAAGTGTTTGACCTTTTAAGGAGTCAGATCACTTATTGATTCCACTGATTCCTTCCTCTTCCTTGTTTCTCAGCCTCATCTCTTCAGTTCATAAAAACTTCAGCCAAGAGCTGTCCAACTCAGATGTCCACCACAGTATGGTTGTAATCCACATTACACCTGCAGAGTATATGGTAAAGAGATTTCTGTATTTATTTTTAATTTAGTATGTTGTAAACAGCTGCCTTTCATCCCTAATCATCAAAACCTTGGTTAATTTCAGATTTTTTTTTTCTTACTGGCCTAAGCCCAGACTCACTCGCAGATGAAGGTCAACACATTCACAGGCCAAAAGTGCAAAGCCACTATGGGCTTATTTTGAAGCACAAGTGAGTATTATGTATGCAGTCTGCACCAACGCTTTTTTCAGTGCAGGTGGCCTCACTGATTTCAAAACAGTGATAGGTGGAGTAGCAGCATGTGTTGCTCTGCTGGATACCTTTATTCTCCCCAGCCTGGTGTTTGCCTGCTGTTGAAGTCTTTTCCCAGATTTCTGCCAACACTGATCAGAATTATTTTGCACTATTAAAACAAGAATTAAGATTTTAAAGCTAATTCCATATTCTTCTCTACTCCTTCTACTCCTCTGCTCTGTTTGAAGTTATTTTAATCTCCTCAACCTTGCAATTTTTTTTCCTATTGGACTTGTCTAATTTGCCTCATTTCTAAGTCATGAAGATATCCTCAAGACACCAATTCGTAACTTCCTCATGTTGAAATTGTTCATTAAAATCTAATTTTTACCATCTAATTCTGGCTTTTTAGCTAATGAAATCAGAGTAATTATAAATATCCATCTTGCAACATTGCATATTGACATTTGAATATAAAGACTCGGAATGGAAGAAAAGCATCACTGGAGAACTTATTTTCTTTCCTCTAGCTGCAAAGGAAATCAACTCAATCATAAATATATAGATTAAAATACTCTCATCTAAGTTCATTTCAATATTAACTTTATACTGCCGTTAAGGTTTGCCTGAACATGAACCATAAGGGACCACATCTAATTTCACATGAGCTATGTTTGGTTTGCTCAGATCCATTATTTAACAAAATGAACTGAAATGCTCAGAAAGAAAGGCACAGCTCATGCTGTATTTGATCCAGAGTTCAACAAGAGCTTTAACATCTTCCAAAAATATTAGAATATATTGAAGGAAAGAATCGCTCAGGAGAACTTTTAGTACTTTTTTCTAGTCTTATTTTAGTTGATGACTCTAGACTAGATTCATGGCTGAATTTTACGGGATCACATTGTATTAAGACTCCCTGTGACAGCAAATAGCTACGCCACAATCTTATAAGGTTATAAGAAGAATTTCTTTACATTTTTAAATTTTTGGCAACCCTCACTAGACTTTATAGACACTGATGGATATTAATATACTGATGCAACAGTCTGAAAAATGTATGGATAGGGGAAAGACAATATCAGATGTGTAATAGGTTAATATATTATCGCCATAGGATGGGGATCTGATCCTGTGTGTAATTCTGCAGTTACAGATCCCTTTGAAATAGTGTGGTTTGGAGAGCTGGATGTCTGTTCTGCAGATACACTGCTTTAAAAAAGGCTTCAGAAAACCACAGGTAAGGTATTGTAAGGACGATCAAGTACGTTGTTATCAGAAAAAAATGATTTGTTGAAACGAAAATGATTTACCTAGTGGGATCCATTTTTATAAACTTCCTATAGATCCCTGCCCAGTTTCTTGCCAAACTGCTTTGTGAAATGTGGGGATGCTCACTTATTGTTTGCACTCCAGTGAGGTAGCCAAACTTCAGATTGCCTTGCAAATGGGCCCTGCTGGGCTTCCAGGTCCTGCGCCACAGAGCCAAGAGTCTGAATGAGCTGAAAGCCCCAGCCCGAGGCAAAGGTCATGTCCTGACTATAATCTGCAATCTGAGAATCAAGGAGGTTTCAACTCCACTGCAACTGGGAATTGACTTAAAGGTGATGATAAGTGGAGAATTTTAGCTGCTTTTTTGGGATCTAAGAGCTTAGACTCCTAGATTTGTCCTTATTCTAATTTTTCAACATTATACAAAGAAATACTTTGATGTTCTGTATCTTTTTTTTTTTTTTTTTTTTATTTTTTTTTAAGAAATTTTTTTTTTTTTTTTTTTTTTTTTTTTTTTTTTTTTTTTTAAATGAAGCAGTAGATACAGTCACTGAGGAGAGAACTGCTGGGAAGAGTGAAGATGCTAGACAGAAATTCTTCGCTCAGAGTGCCTCTGCCACAACAGAGATGCTCTACCACTCCATGTTTTATACAACAGCTCAGAAGAGGTTTGTCTAGTGAAGGCAGCTAAAGTCGTCATTGCCAGTCTCCAAAACGTACAATTACTTTGATTAATGCAATCTGCCTCTGTGATGAGATGTCTCACAGTACAGACATAATAACCACTAAAATATCTATTTAATTATGGCTAGATGATTCTAAGTTCATTTTAATCAAAAGCTTCGGTATCAGCTGGTTTGATATCTGTTGGCAAAAATACTCTTCTTGGCAATGAACCAATGGATTCACAGAACAGAAACAAGGGAGACTTGTTTCAGGCCCAACGTAAGTTAAAGGAAAGTATTCTTCATGGACATTATGTCACTGCAGAGAGAATGGAGAATGGTGTGATTCAGTGGCAGAGATGAGAAATTCCTGCATGTATGAGCATGTTCAGGCAAGCATTCCCTGGGGATGAGTATAAGCTGATCCTCCAGACGTTTGCAGCTGCACCTTTTCATGCTGGACTTGTGAGCATCAGTCTGCAGCTTTTGAGTAATAGGACCTGATGACATAACTGGTGGGCTGCTGACATTGGTTGGCACCCAGGAATGCAATGACTCTGGGGTTATCATTCATTAGCTCTTGCGAAAACAACGTAAGAATTTAATCTTGTGGCAGTCAAAAAAGAAAGAACCTAACACCTCATACCATGCAAACATTTGTTCTATTTCAAAGCAGGGAATGTTGGACCTCTATGGCAGCCTGCTGGCTCTGATTTTACTTGGAATATTGCAGAAGGGTTATTCTGGAAGTCAGCTCTCTTTTGGAAATGAAAAGGATTTGCCAATTACTGCAATTGAGTATTAACATGAACAGAAAAAGGATCAAACAAAGCAGTCTTACAATCATGTAAGCAGTCCACCTGCTATCATTTACTTCTATTGCCAATTTAGTGACGTGGATGCACTGCATACATGCATTTCAGAGATGTCAGTGGTAGGCGGCAGATGACTTTTTCAGAAGATGTAAACAACAGAATAAATATTTTGAAAGCATTGATCTCGGAGAATGGCAGTTAATGAAGAGAGGATATGGAAAATAACCTGGACCGTGGAACATCCTTGTTTTCAACCTAGGGCTCAGTTTAAGGGTCTTTTGTACCATGGAGGCCCACGTGTAAGAATTACCAGGGCAGTTAAGCCAAATCAGGTCCACACTGCAGCCTAGAGCTAAAAAAAGAGCTGGTATAATTATCTGTTTTCTTCCTCTGGGCACTGAGATCCACAACCAAAATGCACAGATGCCAATATGTTGGCTGGACTGGAACTTGGCTACTAATATCAGATTTGGTCAATACTGTTAACTGAAAAGAAGACAACATTTTGAAAATATATATAAAAGAATTATTACAAATTTTGTCTTTGAACTTCCATTTTTGTTGAAGAATGAAAACAAAGGAGTTTTAAAGCTAAAAAATATTTTCCCTTGAAAAGAGTTTTTTAAATTATTACACGACACTAAAAGAACACAAATGAAAAAAAGAAAAATCTCAAGACTTTTAATTTCAAGTTAAACAAACTACCTCAGTGAAATTAAAAATCAGTATTTTATTGTTTTCTAGATTTTGTGTTTGTGTTTTTAAAGGTTTGTTGCCATTAAGCTGTGAGTATTTTTTTAAATATTTTTGGTCTACCACAGAAATGAAAGGTCTATATTATTAACCAAACTCTGTCTCCTGTTCCTCCTTTCCCTTCTATTTTTGAATCGTCAATTTTCTCTTTGTCTGGCTGTCATCGATATTATATTGTCTCTACATGGTCTAGTCCAACCTCTCACACAATAGCACTCACTGGTCTATAAACACTAACAAATTAATGCTATATTCAATGGAATGAAGCAGTACTGTTGAAAGAGATTGAGGGCTAACAATAGAGAAATCATAGATGAATTTGCAATGTGATACAGCAGCAAAAGGAAGGGCAATGCAATCTTAGGCTATGGTAAGAGAGACATTACATTATGGAGAGAAAAAAAAAAAAAAAAAGCCAATCATTTTCCTCTGTACAGCTTCGCTGTGACTGCACCTGCAATATTATATTCAGTCCAGGGCACCAGAGAGATATCGACAAATGGGCATTCAGAGAGAAGTGGTGTAGCAGTTGATTTACTGGGGAATGTTTGAATGAGCTAAATAAGACAGCTGTGCTCCTCTGGGCAGCACAGGCCAGAAAGCAGCGTAGCTGGGAGCAAAGCACACGCTGCCATGGGGATCTGGATGTGAAGCTATCTTCTAAGGAAGGTCAGAGCACCACCGGTCTGCATCTACATCCTACCTTTTCCTTCACCTATTCCCTAGGATAAACCCTTCTGAGCATAAATTTTCTGACAACCAAGCCACATAAGCAAAATCCTCCTTGCCTGCAGGCAGAATATTTACCCTCAGAACAACAAAGCTCCAGACCATCTGCCAGAAGCTAGTAATCTCTGCCCGGGCAGAGGTTAGTCCAGCTGTACAGGCTGCACCTTCGGGGACAGTTCAGTCCACTCCTTTGCCTGTCACAGCTGGGAGAGGCAAATGCCACAAATGGGTTAGGTAAAAAGGCTATCTTATTTCCACTTCCCACTTTCACATCGGAATTTGGCAGAAGATACTCAAAGAATGGGCTACAACAAACAAGATTAATAATGGAATTAAATCAACTGTGCAAGACCCAGCCAAGATCAGGGTCCAGATATTCTTTGCTTGTGCAAATATGTACTGTGGAAGGCCTTGAAATATCAAGAATTTAAGCAAACATCCTGTGACAGCGTGTGATATGTTTGTATCAGATTACGCAGAACATTTGCTTTTCATGATTCTTTGGGAACATCTGCACTGCTCCTGCCCAAGCTATAAATTGTACTTCTGCAAGCAATCTGCCCCCAAAAAAGACACATTACACTTCATCAGAAAAATAGCAGGCTACTGCCCTAGCCCCAGAGAGTTTATCTCCTGGTTTCTGTGACACATCTGAGGAAGAGCAACTTTTTTGCAGGTGGCTGTAAGGAGCTGTAAGTTGAGAGTAGGTATAGGAACTGAAATTTCCGAGTTGATCATATGATATGGAAAGAGTTTGCTTTTTCAGAGCTGAGTACTTCTGGTGCAGGGAGCACACTTTGTATGAGGACAACTGCCAGGCAGACAACATCCTCCTAAGGGGGTGTGAAAAAGGACATGATCAGCCACTTATCAACACTTGGTTTCTTTAAGGAAGCTTCCACTCTTCGGCATTTTCAATACTGCATTTTTTTAGCTCTGATAAGGCTTTGTTCTCTGTCTTAATTTATTTTGCTGTGCATTGAGTCTCTGAAAACATATACTTGAGAAGCCAGTAGATAGCTGGTGAAGCTACAGAAGTGTGGTGCAGTGGAAGGCAGGCTCTGGAGGCCAAAGGCTACAACCTCATTACCACATCTCCAGGGAGAGCCCATCTGAGAGGTCTGAGCATGGTCCTGTGATCTGCAAGGTTACAGACTAAACTGGCATCGAGGATTTAATCAGACCTGACTGACTTGAAAATAGCCCACACTCAGCTGAATGTCCTCAAAAGAGGTGTGTGGTGACAGCAAGGGATACTGACTTAAGTGCAACAGAAAGGAAATAAAACTGTTGTCATTTTACAGGGAGGAGGTGTATGTAGGACATTTTATTAGGAGAAACAAAAAATCAAAGTCTAATGTATACACCCAGGAGTTATTTGAAGCTAACAATTAGTTGTGCAGTAAGAAGTAGAACTTGCTAACTGGCTTAACTATCATTTAGGAATCTACAGTGAAATGGCTAATTTATTATACAAATTAGACCAAGACAGAATAAGGCATTCTGTTTAATCATAAAGATTTTGGGGGTGAAAGTCTCGTATTTTTGAGCAAGACTGAATATTCTAATTCTGAAGTCAAATCTCCTCACTTAAATGAAGGTATTAAAATAGAGGGAAGAAAGTGAAAGAGGTCACACTGTTTCATCAGGATTACTTTCAAGTAGTTAGTTACTAACTCATTGGGTTTTTCATGAGAAAAATGGCTCAAGTTTCTCTTGCAGCTAACTCAGCTGCTATATGGGCAAGAAGTGGCTAGTTAAATGACCTATATAAACCAAGAAAGGTCAGAATTTCTTGTCAATATTTCTGTCTGGGGGATAAGTATGTTTCCTTTTTCTCTGCTCCCAGAATGTATTATCTATATATGCTCTTAGTGACATTAGCAATAAATTGAATAAAAGTGCTTGATTCGCCAATTGGCTCACAAGTGGAGATAATTCTTATCTTCACAGGCAAGAAAAGTGTCTCCTAGGAGGAAAAGCTGCAGTTCATTTCAAGTGTTAATCACAAGAAGCCTGAAGCATGTGCAATACTATTCCCCTCAAGGAGCTTTATGTGTTAATTATGGTCAGTGGCCAAATTTGTGAGGATTTTGTTAAAACTGTAGTCCTCTAGTCAGTAAGATGCCTAAATCTCTCTACATCCTAACCCCTTTCTTGTTTTACCTGGCCTGTGATTACTTTCTCAACTCAGTTGTGCTGTGGGAAGGATGCAAAGATAATGTGATTCCTTGAACGTCTCAGGTCATCCTGACCTCCATTGCTTCACTAGAAATAGATTGAGCGAGAGAAATACCAGCCACCTGAGTCTTCTTTTCTTCCTATTCCAAGCAGTTTGAGAGGAAAAGTTACAGAGCAGATGAAACCAGAAAGACAAACACTGCTTTGCCACTGGTAAGGCAGCCAGTGAAGGTGGCTTCAGACTTTTTTTCTTTTTTGCCAGTGAAGTTCAGTGTGTGAAGTACTGCACAAGACCTGGGCATGCTTTGTCTTTTAAAGGCCTGGTCCAAACTTCTATGAAGTCAAGGCAAACTTTCCATTGAGTTCATAGGCTTGGGATTAAGCTTTAAAACTTCTGGCTTAAAGCCATTATTTCAAGATCCAGACTCTTATCCAAAAGTTCCTGAATTTTAGAGATGCTTCTGTGAAGAGTTCCTTGGGGAAGTGTCATTATTTTTAATCAATTTTTGGGATTCACAAAGTAAGCTGTTGTTGATTACATGATTTATACATGCTCTCCATAGACTTGGAGGGGCTTCATGCATTATTTTACAGTGTTTATTGYTTATTATGGAAACTACATGATAATAGTGGTTTCAATTATAAGCCTATTAGGCAGGTAATTGACAACACAAGTATACTACAAAGTTACACTCTGCTTGCTTCAATACAAGTGCTGTGTTGTGTTTTTAGGCAGGCAGTGCTGATAATCAGTGCATAAATGATTTCCTAATTAACTGCTTCTGTCAGAATCCCAGTTTCACTCAACAAGCGAGTTGGCCAAGAGTTCATTTGTCTCTTCCCTTTCCCCCTCAGCTGTATCATCTCCCGTGATGAGAAACTATTCATCTCAACAGGAGTCTTGCCCAGACCATGGCAGCAAATACATACTGTCAGTTGTACTGTCAGCGACTACATCTCTTTCAAGTCCATAGCTGCAGAAGAACACTGGAAACAACAGGGTGACAATGCTTGAAAGTGAATTCCGATTCTTACCCTTGAGAGATGCTTCTAAGGGAGTCATGGGTATTCAGTTCAGCCTAATGGCTCTCAGTGACTTCTCAGGACAGTTGCAAATGATACCTGACATCTCAAATGCCTTACAAGTTTTAACTCATATTCTAATGCATCAGAGAAGTCAATAGTGCTTTATGGGATTGTGAGGAGAGATCAAATCCTGTGTGAAAGGATACACACACAAAAAAAAAAAAAAAAGTGAGGAAAATACCAGGAACAGAATCCAGGTGTTCTGGATGCTTGTTCTTCTCCTTGAAATAAGAAAGGTCAAAAAGTTCAAAAAAATATTGATCTGGGTGATTTTGCAGGTAATTAGCAAAGGTCTGAAGTATGTCCCAAAAAACAGTGGTTAAAGGTTGACCAGTAAAGAGTGACACATTCCTCCCTTTTGCCAACTGAGGTGCTAAGATGTCTGAACGTGGATTCCTCCTTATATCAGTCAGAAGGATGTACAAGGTTTACAAATGCTTTCCTCTGTATGAAAGATTGAACACAGCAAGCACTGTCCTCTTTGAAAACTTTTAACCAGGCACCTGCCTACAACCTATGAAGAAACTAAACTACTCTATTTATGTTATCTCTGAAACTTTCATTATGCTCCAGCTATGGTAGAGCTATGGTGGAGACAATAGATAAGATTCTCATCTTTCTTAATTATTCTTAAACCTTTAGGATTTCCTAGACAGCTACATGAGATAGAAGCTGAACTTCTCAAAGAAATTCTTACAGGTGCTTTCCATCAAATCTCACCCTAGTTTACTCATGACCAACTCAGGGTGACCTTATGAGCTCTTGTTTGGAGTGAAATTTCTGATCTCCCATCCTGAGATAGCATAGATAGATACATTTTGTATTCAAATGTTTGAAGTGTCTGCTGTGGAGTTGGAAATACTGTCATACCAGCTCAGAGAATTAGCAAATCATCATTTTTGTCTGGCTGCCACTGATCTTGTTGCTTTCATCATCACAGATCACTGCAAATCTCCAACATGTAGCATGTTCTGTGTCATTTCACTCCATTTTACTCATTTAGGTGTGCCCTCCAGCTTTTCTGGAAAGGGGAGATGCATGAATGGTCTCCTCTCACAGTAACAATTTCTCTTTAATCTCTGAGTGTAAGCTGACTTATAATTAGCAGTTTGATCCATTCTGTTCAGAGAGGTTCTAGTAAGACAAATAACGAAATGAAATATGTTTCATCTTTGCCTTCAAAATGTTTCTTCTCCTGTAGCAGCTCAAAGGGAGATGAAGGAAAGAAATATTACTTTGATATTGCCAGGGTCCTAAGAGTATGAGAATTACAGTGTTTGTTGGATAACAGGCACAGTAAAGAAGACAAAAGCCCCTGTGGTCCTTGTTCACCTATGAAAACCAAAATGGCATCACTTTTCCTGGCAACATCTTTCCTGACTATGTGCAATTGAGTCACATATTGCCTATTTTCCTACCTGGAAAGGGCTTCCAACGCCACCCTTTTTGGCCTGGAGAAGCAACAGGACCTTCTCACCCAGCATCTGCTCCTCTGTAAGGGCCTCCCAAGGGGTGGAAGGGTAAAAGGAGGGAATATGCTAGTTAATAGCTAGTTAAGAGATCTCCTTTTAGTGGCCAAGAAAACGGGTCTAACTCATAGGAGGTATTTCTGATGGACAGATGATCTTCTGCATTAGCCGTATTTAAGAGTTGTCTGTTTTCACTGTTCAAGGTTTCTAGGTGCAGTCATCATTACTAATAAGGCAAAATAATGTGGCACTATAAAACACAAGTTTACCTGCAATCCCAGTTATCCTGCTGATCCTAACCCCACCAATCCTGTTATGGCATTTGATTGACAACCAGAAATCAGCTGAATATTGGATTTCCTACAGTTCACTAGACTGGCAAGAACCTGGTTTCAACTTTTTCATGAAAAAAAAAAACAATTCCAGTTATGAAGCCCTCCTCAAGATTTCAGTCTTTCAGGGGGTATGTATGCAACAGTCTGTCTGTAAGTCTTTTTGACTGAAAAAGTCCTTGAATGAGGAATTCATTTTCTCAGGTATTTTGAACATTCCCAGCACACTGGAGATCTTACTGTAAATAATTTTATTAGTTATTATATCTTCTTATTCTTACTATATGCAAGTGATGGAGTGACAGCATATGCCTGCTTTTCCCAAGTTGTTTATTTAAGCTTAAATTTCAAGCTCCAAGCTTCAGGTTTATAATTCAATTTAATATTTAATTTTTAGATGCTGAAATAATGTTTTTTTACTTGAGTTCACAAAATTAGGCCCACAGTCCATTTCAGATATTTCTGTCTGGGAGAAAAAAATTTGGCACCATTGAACGAGGGGAGATGGTACTCAGTACTAGACCGATAAATATATATCACAAAATGGGAGGTTCAGGCAGAAATGCTTAGGAAATGAAACCTGGCCATTTCATGTTATCTACTTAGAATGGCAGTGTTACTGTTTGTATGAGAATTGAAATTAAGATTTCAATTGCTTTTAAATTGGGAAGTGCACATGCACATACACGCACACATGCACAGAAATTAATAAAACCCAGAAATAGAGAGGACAACAACAATGGGATGCAGAAGGGTTTTGGTTATTTCAGCATGTGGCCTAAAACACGGCAGATTCAGCAAGATGCAGATTTGCATAATGTAATGAGACTGGAATCAAAGTATCAGGAAGACAGACCAAGTGCTAATTAACTAGACACTGCAGTAAAAACACCAGGATGGCAGGACAGTACAATGCAGGAAAACATTCCAGGGACAAATGGATAGAGGTGTTAATTGCATTAGAAAAAAACTCTTGGCTAGAATACTCTGGAGCCATTGCTACAAACTTTTAACAGACCGTTCCAAAAGATTAATGTCAGCTTGAAGTTGTTTGGAGCTACAGATTCCTGACAATTGCTAGACTGGCAAAGAATCTGATCAGTCCTTCTCTGAATGGAGCCAGCCCAAATCTATAGCTTAGTGCCACAGCACTAAGATGGAGAGCAAGAAGTAAGCAAGCCTTCCATCCCCTCTAGAAATGTCTATTGTTCATAGCTTGCCGTCTTTTTAATCTGTGCATGCAGGCGACTTAAGATACTCTGTAAAGAATGCCATGCCCTCTTTGTTTGGTGTTCTGGCAGCGTGCCATGGCTGGAAAGAAAGAGTTTGGGCCTCTTCCCTTATTCTGAGGACTAAGATTTAGGACTAGGATTATTGTCTCTTGTGTACAGCTTCACTGATCACCCAGAAAATCCTAACAGTTTCATACTCCTTTTTCCTGCCTTCAGGATTCTATAACCAGAGCTAAATTGATAAAATCCTTTTTAATAAAAAAATCATTAATATTTAACAGCTGGAATAAAACTTAAAAATGTATGTGTGTCTACTTTACATAAAGGTCTGTAATCCCCTATCAATAATTTAGGCACATGAGTTTCTTTAGACACCTCCAGCAGTTATATCAAGCTGGTCCTTTCTTTCTTTATAAGGATTGAGTGGGTAGGTGTGGGTGTGTGGACAGCTGTGCAAAGGGAGAGTAAATTCTGGAGGACCGCTATGCCGCCCATGTACCATGCCCATAAAAAGGAAAAGGAGCAGAAGAACACTTCCCAAGTCTGAGGCCAGCTGCAGAAACTTCTCTTGAACTCAAGCAGCAGTAGTTTATGCTTTTAGCTCTGACACACTCCTCTACAGTGTGCAAGCTAAAGCATAAGCCACCACAGTGGTGTAGTCGTCTTTTCTCAAGGGGAAATCTAGTCCTCCCCTCAACGGCCTGTTCAGAGGGAACAAAGCTCACTTAGAAGCCTCAAGATGAGGCCATTTTCTGGGAAGAGCTCCAGGAAAACTTTAAGACACTTACTTTTTGCTTTCATTAGATAAGTGGTTCTTCAATGAGTATTAGGTGAGCAGGAGAGGTTTCTGAATCCTGCTTAGCAGCTAGAAATAATGATGAGTTCATTAGATGTGTTATACTGTTGTTCCAGCTACTGCCACCTGACTGCAGAACTGTTCAAGCAGTGAATAAAGGTTATTTGCAAATGAAATTCTGAAATCTGAAAATGGAAAATCATAGGTAATAGATGTGATGAAAACATTTTGACCATCTTATTGGATAAAAGGGAAAAATTAGTCCCAAATAATTTATGCAGTAGGTAATAGGTGTATTAGTTGAGCAGGCTAACCAGAATCTTTTGCTAGCTGTTGTGAATGACCATACTCCACATACCTAACTCCATGTGATGATATTCCTTTGTCATAATTTTCTGTGGAATACCTTGCCTTATTGCGACTGGCTCTTATACGTGGAGTTACACACCCTTTGAAGATCATTTAGAGGAGAACTAGAACAGATGTTTCTCAATCGGATAAGAGAAGAAATTAATCCCAGTCTGAAAGTTTTAACTAAGTCAAAAGAGAAAGTGAAAAGGATTGTTCTGTTTGATTATTAAAAGATCCCCAAAACTCAACAATGAAAACGCCCAGATGCTTACATTTCAGAAGTTTCTGAGATGTGAAAACTGAAATAGTCCTTTCTGTCCATTAGCTGTGGACTGGTGAGGCAACCAGGACCATTAAGCCTTCAACTCCCTTCTGGAATACTCTTTGTTAGAGACCCAGGTTCATCTGTAGGCAGACAAATGTGGACACTGAGATGAAAAAGCCATAAAAGGAAATCATGTTGAGCTGGGAAGAGGTAGGGTAAGGGGGCCTCTTTTTCTCTCCTCTTCTTTCCCTTCCTTTCAAGCTCATTAGTATTAATGTGCCTTGATACGTTGAGCCATCCTACCAGAATTAAAGCTGCTTGCTTTGTGTAATGTCATCCACCACATCCCTAGTCGCTGCACCCAGGGAAATAGGGAAGGTCAGAGGTTTCTGTAYACCTGATAAAAATCAAAGCTGAGAAATCCGTTAGCTCTATTTGCATTTGATATCAGTGACAGGTTGGATCTGGCGCTGCTTCTTCCTCTTCTAATTTCACATCCATATTTGCAATCAGAAGATACATATCCTTCCCTGTTCCCATTCCTCTTTAGTACTGCCACACTCTAGGTACATCTTCCTTCTGGAAGCTGCCAAGGACTTTTTCAGAGGTGAAGGCTGGTGTGTAGGGAGTTTCTACTCATAAACAGTATCCACCTCCTTTGAGATGTATTCACCTAGTTAGCCAGAATGAACTGTGTCCCTGAACTATATCAGCAGGCATGGGGGAAAAATAAATGTCTTCTGAGTACATGGATGAATGCATGTAATGCTCTTAAATTATTTTGAAAGTTTCCTCTGGGTTTGGCTTCTACTTCAACTTAACAAGCCCTTTACTAGCTGGTAGATATCCTTCAGGTAGTAAAGTATTGCCCATGGCCATACAATATCTGTGGTATTTATCATATATACTTGAATTCGTCCCTGCAAATCTCAAGACTAATGCAATACTCAATCATGCAGGCAACACATACAGAAAACAGGAAACAGTATGCAGCTGCCTCCTTAGGGAAAATCTCGATATATCAGTGCATAGTTATTAACTTCATTTGTTAAGGAATATGTCATGATCACAGCCACACTGTAGAGCTTGCAGCATCCATTGATCTCCCAAAGAAACTCAGCAAATACTTTACTTTAACTATCAGATGCCAAAAAAAAAAATCTATATATTTGGATTCGATCCCCAATTATTATTATTTTAATGTTATGCAGTGAGAGAAAAAGAACATGAAAAATGTCAATCAAATGACACCTATAATCACCTCTAGAGAAATAGGTTTTTGTCCTCTGTTTTGTGGGGGTGTGTCTTTAACCCATTTCTTACCCCTCCTTTGAATTATGTTCCTGGCAATTTTCAACATAGGATATAATCTAAAATTTTTTTGAAAATGTATTTATTTGTTTGAAAATGTCTGACTAAATTGTTTTGAATTTTCAGGTTTTATTATTTTTTTCTTTACTTTTATTATCTGCAAGATTTTGCTGATTATCACTTGGTGTCACCAATTCAACCAGCCTAAACCTGCAATTTATAAAGAAATATTCTTTGGAAAAACAATAAAAAAAATTTCCACCTCAATGCAACATATTCTCTCTCAGTCAAGGAAATTACACAGTGTCAGTTAGTTTGACCCTATATTTGTACAAAACATATTAGCAATCTTCCTCTCCCACTGTCCAAGTAAATTCTACATTCACATGGAGACAAATTGTTAGATTATACAGTATATTAGATTAACACCCTAAAAAATCTCAGCAGGGAACTAGCCCTTTCTGCTAGGAGATCATTCCAGTTTCCTCCCAGGCATTTCTTACATAGCAAGAAATTCAAGCAAAATTTCAGTAAAGTTTGATATTTTGAGATGGATCTGTCAGGAGAATTCTGGCCTGTTGGGTTGTGGTGGGTTTTACAATATTTTCTGTATTGCAATTTATCATAAAAAAAAAAAAAAAGTAAAAAATAAAAACGGCCAAGTGCCATCAGTCAAAGATTTAATATGATAAGAATAATTATGTTCCCGATCCGTTAAACCCGTGACACGTACTCTATAAATGCTTCAGGGAATAAGATGCAATATTGTGATGGTACAACCTGTATCTGCTGAAGGGAAGAGTGCCACTAAAATAAAGGGAAACATTGTAAAGAAATGGAGTATTTATGAGGTAAGGTATGGCAGGTAAGCATGATGAAATGCTAATTTATGTCCTGCACAGTACAGTCCTTGCTGCTACAGCAGGAACTAATCTTCTTCTGTCAGTGGAGAAGAGCAAATGTTGGACACAGACGGCACCTGGAACCACATCAGTGATGAACATACCTCTTTTGGAAGCGGTCTGATCAGCCCAGTGCCTCTGCATCAAGAGGTCCTTAGCTGCTCTCGCCCAAAGGACTTATCCTGACACGGTGCAACGGTTTCCACAGAGCTGAAATTTCTTCCTAGTTCCCTGCAAGATCAGACCCGCAGTGAGAGAGAAAAAGTGGGAAAGCATAGAGCAGCAGATTCCTGGTTTGGAGCTGTTGGGAAATGGACACAAGGAGCTTTGAGAAGTCCTGGGACACCCTGAGGCAGGCCAAGCAAGCTGGACAGGACAGGGATAGAGTCCCTGCAAGGTGAAGGGGACTGCAGAATCTCTTCCTCCAGCTCTCTTCTTCATCAGCATTGTGGTTGCACCCAGCCCTGCTGGAGCTGGGTGATGGTTTTATTTTTAATTTTTAGGCAGATGGTCGATTCACTAATCCTACTGTGATTTTGTGTTRAGGACCAGCCCATGTACTCTGTGTATTTTCACGCCCAGACATTCAGATTTGGTAAAGCTAGACCATCTCCTACCAGCACTTTCTAAACGAAGCATTCAGACTCTTTCTTTCAAAATGGCATGTTTAATTTCAGAAAATGTCTCCTTTAAGAAAGGAGACTTTTCTTTCATGGCAGTAGTTTTTCAGTCTGGCAATGAACCAACTCCCCTTATTATTCACCCAATGTCAGCCTTTTGCAAACGCACTGAAATCACATAGAATAGGATCTGTGACATATTCTTTCTACCCACACAGATATGGTTTCTGGGCATTTTCAATCTCTTTGCTTTCTTCTTCAGTCTGGTGAGAACTTTTCCACTTTTATACCCTTCACACTTGAGCAAAGTGAGAGGGCAGTTGCTTCCAGTGTGTGGTTAACAAGAGGAATATAATGGGAGTTTGGCTGCATTATGGAACAACAGGATTATGTCTTTCCTCGCTTCCTTCTTTTTATTAATTCTGTTGGCGACTTAAAATCCATGAGGTACAAAACTTAGGCAGTTTGGAACAAGAATGACAAGATTAAAATAGAGCCTTAAATGCTGTTCAGTAGTTTGGGAGCATGCTTCATTATAACCTGTGGAGGAATTCAAATAGAAAAGCACAGCTGCTTTGGATTCCTGTCCAGAGAAACCATACAAGCATAGCTTGCATAAAAATAAATGCTTTGCATATTAAGGAAATGGTCTGTTATTTGCCATAGAAACATTCTAGTCTTATTCTTCCTTTTTTAAATCATCTATTATAAAGCCTCAGAGTTGGTCATCCACATTCTTGTTGGAATAATTTTCATGCCTTTGACCAATGAATGACTCTAATTACTAGCCAGGACACAGATCTGAGAACACCAGCCACAAGGGTTATTGCTTCTGGTTATCTACTAACTAATCCCAGAGGGCCAACAACACATCAGTTTCTCCTCCCATGAGCCCAGCACAACCCCCGACTCCTCCTTTTCCAAATGCCATAAAATTATAGATTGCTAGTATCAAAAAAAAGAAAAAAAAAAGACCTCTGCCAGTACTGTGCATCACAGGAGATCTCAAAGGCACAACCAATGCTTTAGGCCTGCAGGATGAAGACATTTTTTAGGAGCAAATAGCCAGATGTTGATGCAAAATGCGGTATTTTCCACACTAAAAAGACAAGGAAAAACCTCTAATGGCCACTGCTAATCTGCTTGAGGAATTAATTTCTTCCTGACTCTAGCTCTGGAGATTGTTTTCATCATGCCCATATGAGCAAGTCACATCAGTCTGGCCGGGAAAGAGCTTCTCCTTTCCATAAGTGGTTGTGAGAGCATCTTCCCTCCTGCATTTATGTCAGAGAAAGGCTAGTCCAGACAAAGCAGAACTGGAGTATTGAGCAGGCATTCTGACATGAGCAGGTGCACAGTCTTGTTTTATCTGTAAAACTGTGTAAGAGGTGTAAAAAGTGTGTTAGAGAACATATAAGCGACCCCAAGAGGATCGTAGAGTGAGGAAAGAGAAACCATCAACATGAACAACATATTTCACCCTGCAAAGGTCTCCAGGTGCTGACGAGTCTCCACAACATCCCATGGGCACCAGTGCCAGAATGAAACTACTGATTTCATCACCCTGAGGAGCAGGGGAAGAGGAAGCGTAACACCAGGAAAAGGGTAGAAACCAGGAAGTGTGTGTATAACAATTCTAACTATATTATTATTATTTCTTTTTTAGTAATATTTAGGTCTGGACTACTAATTATAAGACTGTTAAGATTTCTATTATATTAACAATAAATTCTTGGCTTTATATATATATATAAGTTGTGCTTTCTCTTTGCCCATAAACCAAGATTTCTGAGTGTAACACTTCTCGTAATGCAGATCCTTTGTACTTCGGAGTCCTATTTGGAAGTAGAAGAAAAGGTTTTAAAATTCCCAAGCATGGAAGTTCTTATGGGATTTTCAGCCCAAGTACAACAAGCATCTATAAAATCTCTTGAAAAAGTCTATTCCCTTAGTAACAATTAATCCAAATGCTCCTCTACCAACTTCACTGTCTGCTATATCACACTAAAATTTTATTGGATGCGTACAAAGAATATCTAGTGTCAATCCGGTGTGTTTAAAATTTATCATACTACATGATGCTTAACAGTACATGTTGTGTTTTTAAGGAAGTTGTATGAAGCATGAAATTTTCAAAGTAAATGAAGTGTTTAATAAGATGTTGTTCAGTATTACCACTTCTGGTCAAAAACTGAATCTTGGGGAAAATATTACAATTCTTCATCAATTCAGATCTTTACATCACAATGACACATTCTTGACATGTGTTGTTCCAGGCCAAGTGTAAGGTTTGATGCAAGAATTATCAGGTGACGTACTTTGGGTTGTGCAACTTTGGAGATCAACAAGAATAGACTTAAAATCTATTCTTCTATCTGCTTCTGCATTTACAGAGGATGAACAATTCTTGTGTTTTGATGAAAGAAAAGTGCTTGAATCTTGAGAAATACTTGACAAGGTTAAAAAACTGGGCAGTAGAATGTCAGTACAAACAAATGCTAATGAATATGAAACCCAGTAGTGACATATTACAAATTCTGCCTCCATGACATTGAACCCCAGAGGACCTTAGCTGTTCCTTGCTGTGAACGCCACATTCCTCAGCRCAAACCTTAGCATCTCTATTTCAATCTCCTGTCTCAGCCAAAAAGGCAAATGTCAGAATTGCAGAGTGCAAGGAATTACTTCTACACATTGCTGAGTTTTAATTTCACTGCAAAGAAAAGCAAAACAAAATAATGATTTAGCACCACATGGACACAGAATACTAGATGTGTTCCTAAAACTCTGGGATCCAGATGCGTGCTGGATTAATTTATGTAGATGAAAGCATGAAAATGAGCAAGGTGTCCCTGCAGACTGTGGGATGTGACATAAGCTCTCCTCATAAAAACTCCCCAAGATTTTCTTCCCTGTGCTTTTTTCCTCCTTCCCAGGTATATTCTACGTGTGGTACTCTTATTCCCCCACATCTCCCCACTTGGGAAATTGCTGTTGGAGACTTTTAGGAGTGGAGAACATGGGTGGATGCAGCTGGGAAAAGATGACCAGCACAGGGTGGCATCACAGGCTGAAGCAAAACTGGGCTGCCCACACTTAATATTTTCAGGGCTACTCTATCCTCAGACCAGTGACTTGCAGCCACTGAGTGACATCCCCTGCTCCACTCTCAGTGGCTCTGAAGTCAGTACTGTTGGACCTCATATAGCCTCCAGTTGAATAACTACTTCTGATATCTCCGCTTTGGTGCTGAAAGATATGTGGAGTCCAAAAGGACAAAGCAGAGAACAAGAGGGACTCTTGAAGGGCACTTCATTTTGGGGAGCCAGAATGGACAACTCCTTTCTTTCAGAAATTCATGTATTATCTCCTTCCTTGTCAGGAGCGGAGAGTTACAGAGAGTGGCAGGAGAAAGAAGTTAGACAACAACTTGAATCTAAACTTGATTTTCCTCCAGACATAAATTAACCTGTAAACTCACCCAGCCAGAGAAATTAGTTGAGGGAAATGTTGGCATTTCCAGACTGGAAAAGAAAACTGACATCCCCTTGCATGCATGTCGTGTTTCAGTTAAGCAGCTCACTGTTAATAGTCAAAGCTGTGAGGAAGCAGATATCCAGCTTGCCAGTAACAAATGACAAATGTGTTTGCTTCACACTGGGATGTCACTTCAGCTGGAGTTTGCATTCAAAATTTCAGATACTATTTCCATCCCACTGAAGCCACCAGAAATGTGTATTGCTTCAGCTGCATATGTAAAACCTAAGCAGTGCTACAATGAAAGGCAAACCCTTAAGCACTGCATACCAGTGGCTTGATGATTCCCCTCAGAAACCAGCCCCTGCCCAAGAGACAAATAAATCATCTGCATGGACAGTGATCACCCTTTGTGGGAAGGAAGAAGTTTTCATAGGTCTTCAAACTTCGGTCACAGTTATAGACTCAAAAACTCTGCTGATTTTAAAGTACTGTTGGAGAAACTGGTACATCTCCTACATATGTTGCTTGGTTGCATTTTATCCACSTAAACCTTTGCTTTTCAGGCTGAGAAATTCTTCTTACACAAATCCCCAGAGTTTTCAAGTGCTGGAGCATCCTGTCCTGGAGGACACTGACATAATCAATTAGCAAAGCTCCAAAAAAACTACAGGTCCCCAAAGAGGGGGAGAGACAGGGACAGAGGCAAAAGACACCTTGAAGAAAACTGCAAATGATTAATAACTTCAAAAAAAGGGAAATAAAATTATATCTAAAAGCTCCCTGAACAGAAGATAGAGTTTAGGGGAAGACACAGTTTCGAGACCATTTATGATCAGCCCCTTCCACAAACAAATATATCAGCACATATAAACACCAAAGTCCACGATTTATGAAGGCATTCTCCTTCATTCAACATGGGTAAAGCGTCAGCAGGAATATTTCGAGCAGTTTTCAGCAATGAATGAAAAAAATGTTTAGCATCTGACAAGAACCCATAAAAAAACCACAAGGCAACCAAAAAAACATGGCTCTAAAGGAAAAAGCAGGTTTGAGAATTTTGAGGAGGAAATAGAGTAGTAGTCTCTAAAAGGCTATTAGAAAAACAAGGCAGAGTATGTTCTCCATGGTCAAGCTTAACATGTGTGAACTGAGTAAGTGAGATTCAGGTTACCTTTAGAGAGGAACTTTCTAACAGAAAGGGAGATGAAGGATTGAGATGAACATCCTGGGAAGGTGTCAAGGGTGAAAGTCTGTTAGGGCAGACTGGACAACTCTTCATTAAGATTAACACTAGCACAGATGGATGAATTAAATGACCACTTGAAATTCTTTCCAACCACGTGACTTCATGAAACCAAATGTATTTGTAGGAACTGAGCATTTCAGTTTGGCATGTGCCTGACTAGTAGTGGATATAAGATGAATTAAAGGCTGATCTTGTGATGAAGGAAAGAGACAGGTGTTTAATTCTTCGCTTCCTGGAAAAATATCTATTCACCTTTCAAACTTGGGTAATTTAGGCAGACACAGTATGTATGATACAATGTTCTGTAACAGGTAAATGGCAGAGAAGATTTAAAACACATTTATTTCTAAGTCATGCATTCAGCATTTCCGAAAAGAACAGACTGTTTGTAGATTAATCTTTTAGTCATTGATGTGAGCAACATTTTCTTACCTTCACAACACTGCAACTGAGAGTAGCTCAACAGAAGGCGTTAATATTTTTCTCTCATCTACCTCCTCCACAAGATCCCTTAGTAACACACATCTCTCCGTCACACCAATGAGTGTAGTATTGATGCCTCAAAAAAGGTGCATCTCTAGCAATGGGGCACAACAGAACGCAGCTGATGTAGCTGGGCTGAAACTGCTCCAAGAGAGGTTTTAGCTTTGGGGATCATGGGGAAATGGAGTCTCCTCTGTGCACACAGTACCCTTATTTACCTCTCTGGTTAAACGAAAATGTTAACTGAAACAATCAAAACTAATAATTGCAACTACTTACCTAAAAGAACTTTTGTCATTTCCTAATGTCCTCCAAACAATCACAATTCAGAAACAGGACCTAGCACACTCAGTATTTTCTGCACTTTGTTGGCCTTGCTCCAGAGAGTTAATCAGCTCATTATGGTAGCAGGGGCCTCTGAAGACCTCATGGACACTTACAATGGTTATGTGATCTGCAAATGCTAGAGCTAGGAATAACCCACACAGTACAACTGCCTAACATGGTCAGAGATACAGACTTGGTCCCAAAGTAGTACAGTGGCACTTGCATGATGCTGTCTCTGAAATACACTGTTCTGTTTCTGCAGAAGGCTAATTAGTCCCACTTTCCTAACCTGACTGTATGATCTCCTGTGCCACTGTTACCCCTAGATCATCTCTCATTGCCTGGAGCATACATGGCCTAATTCAGGTAAGATAATGTTATCTCAAAGGAGAAAGGGCTAATGAAAAGCCTTTTAATGTCTGTTCACTTCAATGAACCTTGTGTCCTAATAACTGTAGCAGAAATCCAGCTGAGGGGAGATCTGAAAAAGAAATGGAGTGATTCAAACAGGAAAGGATACACTTTTTATGAGTCATTTGGAATATATATGTGAATATTACTCTCAGTCTTTAGGAGAAAGATTTGTGAAATGTATGTGAAAGCAGAATATCTCTGAAAACATCTCCAGGAGATCAGCACAGGAGGGGATTCATTAGATGGGATTTCATTGTAGGAAAATAAGAAAAACCTGAAAACAGTTTCAGAGCAAGTCTGGTGACATACCTATAACTTTTTGCCACTCAGCCATAAGGTGGGCACACAGCATCTTAATTTACTGGAGAGACTTTTCAAAGTAGGAATTACTACTACATGATTCGGGGCAGCAAGCTTGAACAGTGTGACAGACACTTACTGTTGTGCAAGTCTGATGGTGCAGTCTTGTCTCAGCTTAAATGCAGTCTTTATGGGCTTTTTAAGAATACTGTAGCACTTTAAAATGTACTGTATCTACCCAGTAAAATGTGTGAAAAAACCACAATTGTTTGTTTAAACACTTTTGTATTATTAAAGCCTGTGAACTACCATAACCACCCTGCATTGCAGACGAAGTCTGAGGGAAGCAATTGATCAAGAGCATAAAAAATATGTTGATGCCTGTAGTTACCAATTTATCATATCTACCCCCCTGCTCTTTTTTGTAGTGAAATGAATGATGAACCTATTCCAAATCATCAATTCCCATAAAATGTATACCTCCAAATAGGACTATGCTAAAGGATTTATGAAGAGCACAGTGGGCCTGGATACATTGTCTTGTTTGACATTGCTTATACAAGAAACCTTAAATACACAAATTGATTGATTTGTATATTTCATCAAAGCTTGATTTAATTTATCAAGGGGAGAATGCCAATTTGCATTCATCAATAGATAAAGTCAGGTTAGAGTCGAGCTGCTGGCTCAAACCCTGTTTTCATGTTGCCTTTATTGTACTCCCTATTCTCTTTGGTTAGATTTAAAGGCACAGGTGTGAGACACTTCTCTTCCTTTTTAAATGTTTTCTGAAATGTTTGGGTGAACAGGACAGTAATGCCAGTTACCCTGTGTTTGTGCAGGACTTGCACAATTGATGAAGTTGCAGGTTGGTTAGTTTTTAGACCTCACTACTATAGTAGTGATCTTTTCACAGCCCTGGAAAAGTCTGCAAGCTGAATTAAGGTGGAGTTTGAGGATTTTTACAGCAGATGTGAGACCTAATGCYTGTGCTATCTCCCAGTTGTGCATGTAGCTGGAGATATGCAGCCCATGACAAGAATAGGAGTTGTGCATCTAAATTCCATAGTAAACTTTAAAAGTTTGTGCCCTTTTTATTTCTGTCCCTTCTTTCAGCTGCTATTTCTCTCCTTCATTTGACCTCCAAATCCCTCTGTTTTTTAGGGCAGAACTCTTTCTACCAGCAGCCATGAAATCCTTCCTAATTCTGCCCTACTCTCCTGAATTGAGCCTTAGCCTTCGTCAGCTTGGGATTAGTTCAGGAAATCCTTGCTAGGGAAACAGACCCAGTCCTTACTCATCTCCCTGACTATCAGATACGGGTGGTATTTCTACAGACATCTCTCAGATGAAAGCCTCATGCAGCTCATGGGGCTTCTTCTCTGATCTAGCTTCCACTCACTACACAGAGACAGGTCAGCAGTCATCTTTTACTTTGTACGGCTGCAAAATAAGATGTCCGAACTCAAAGATAGGTCTCCAAGTCAGCCTAGTTTTCAGCACCTGTGTTTTCCACTGATTTTAATGACATTTCAGAAGAGCTATGCTCTTACAAATTTCATTCCATTTTCCATGAAGTGTCTCCGTAAGTTAGAAGTTGCATAATTCTGAGCCTAATTTCAGACTGATTTAAAAATGCAGTTCTGCTCTTTCTGCAGCTTTATTGGCAAAATACCTTTCTGAGCTGTGTTTTCTTGCTTTTTCATATATAATTAATTATAAGGGAGGCTTGTTATTTAGAGGATAAGATACTTTAATGTAAAGATGTCACATCTGTTAGATAAGGGGACAGTGAAATCTGAAGCATTACTTGTAAGTGAGCTGAATGCCAATATTCAGTGCCTCTGATGTAATTAAACACTACATTGCTCAATCTAGTCAGGAACATAGGAATAGAGAAACACTGTTTAGAAGAGGCTGGACTGTTATTACAGAGCCTGATTCAACAAAGCACTTGAGCATGAGCTTCAGATTAAGCACGTATTTAATTCTTCCTTCTACTGCAAAACATGTTAAAGTGAGCATATGCATACTTGCCTTGTAGAATATGTTAATTACATTCAGGGAAGAAACTTGCAGAGCCCACTTCACTGACACCATCTCATAATCTTTAATGTATCTATCTTCACAGTCCTCCTGTGACAGGAAAAAATGCTACTGTATTCATTTTTTTTAATCCAAACAGGGAGTTGAGGAACAGGAGAAAAAACACTAAGCTCATGAAATTTTTTAGCCCCTCAATACACAACTGATTTTGGTAATGTGAAAGCACCTAATATGCTTGGACAATTTTGTGAGTGTCATTAGGAGCAAAGTACACTGAATTATTTTTGCAAATATGAACTAAAATGCCTAATCCTGAAAGGTGCTTTGTGATGTATTGGGATCCCAGTGATCCCAACAGTAGACACATGGCAAAGCAGCTGAGCTTTCCTCTTCAAACAAATCTGAAGCGAAACTTAAATTCACATTTCCTGATGCAGAGCAGGACACCTTAACCATGCATCTAATGTATCCGTGTTTACCAAGGCTGTGGTAAACAAAACACTCTTAACATCTGAGCTTTGGGTTTTGACTATCACCAAGGTGTCCATCACAGGCTGTCAGGTGCTTAGGTGTCAGTCTGAACTCAGAAAAATACACCAGGTCAAATTACACACAGATTAAGTCATCACATTGCCAAAGTATTTCAAACTCCACTTAAACTGGTATCATAAGCTACAGTTGGCTTGCTTCATTAAAAGAAAAAGAAAAAGAGATTAAAAAAATCTAGAAGCTTTGGGGAGAAAAATGTGTGCCATTTGTTTAAAAGTGCAGTATTACAACTGATGATCCAACATTTTTTCTCTAGAGCTGAAGAAATTTCACAAGATAAAAATAAGTCAGGGAGAGTTTCAAAAGTACTCTGATACCACAGTGGAAATGGATAAGAAAAAAAATGGAGGGAAAACATTAAGCTGATTAATTTGATAAACTCCTAAATTAGATGAGTTCTGTTAATGAAATAATTCCAAAATCCCACTTGCCTAAATCTTGGTAAAAATCTCTTACACAAATCACTCTTCCACAGTAGTTGAAATCAATTAAAGTTTCAGAGATGAGAGTAGAGTCCTTTGGCTGAAAATTTTTCAGAATTTACTTTAAATGTCCAGTGTCACAATATGTTGTTCTCTCCAGTTTTGTTCTTGGTTCCAAGAAAGCTGCCAGAGGGCAGGAAAATGCATCTAACTTCTATTAGCCTTTTCAGTAGAACTGTCATAAATTTCTTCCCTATCCTCAGGATACATCAACAGGAAGACAGACCATTGTATGCACAAAGTAAAACTAATCTGTTACTCAGAAGAAAGGTAATTTTGTTCCAGTTCATTTGTCTGTGTGCATAATTTATTATATTACAGACCAGTGAGTTTGGCATGGAAGAAAAAGAAAAGAGTTGACTAAAAATAATATAAACTGTGTTCTAAAAGCAGCTAAAAGTTTTAATTTCCTAATGAGTTCATTTAATCCAGGTAGATGACTGTGCTTTTTGATAAACCAATTGAAAAATAAATTGTATTTGCAAAAGCCTACATGCACAAATCCACACAGAAGAGGATTATATTCCAAGGAAAATATGTGAAGCATATTGGAATAAGAACTGCAATGACAAGAACACAATAAAGCAAAATAATATTGGGAGCAAATACAAAAAGCTTTGTGATGAAACACCGATTATAGAGCCCTGAAGAATGACCTGAATGGCTATCATCTCCAGGGTTACTGTTTCATTCCATGAAGTTTATTTTAGGGCTGGGAAATATTTAGTTGCAGATGCTGCCTTCAAGCACTGTTAGGAATTGAGACAGCAGCAAAAGGATTAAAACACATTAAAGAATTGTATGGCTAAACAAGCAGAGACACTTGAGCAGTCCTTCTAGTTACTATTATTATTATGACAATACTTATAGATCCTGTCAATCTAAGTGCTGTGATTAGATTTGTTCTGCTCAAGAAAAACATAGGTGAAATAAAGTAGTAATTGCAAAATGTGGTTTTGTGGGAATACAATTTCTATCTGCACGGAAATACCCCATGCCCTGTTCAGCTGACATTTCACTGGGGAAGAGGGTCTGGGGAAGGTTTGGTAATATGTAATGGAAATGTGTAACAAAGCTTATTTGATTTTTTCATTTAGAACTGAATTCTAAGCATATATTCAGCAGATTTTAAATATAACATCGAATGCTGAAATAGCTTGTGTTTTTTCTTTGCATTTTTAAATCCATCCAAGCATAACGTAATTTCCGCACTTTCTCCCCAGGGTTTTCTGGTTTTAGCCTTGATTAGAAGGAAAGTAAATGTCATTACCTCAAAACCCTTCCTCCTGACACATTTGTAACAGTGCTGCTCAGTCCTTCCCTTTGGAAGGTTAGGAAGATTAGACAGACGGAGGATGTGGATGGGGCTGGGTTACACATACACACCATGGGTCAATGGCAGAAACAGGACCAGAATTCAAAAACCTGAATCCAGGTCCAGTGTTACAATACTGCACGAGAGCTGATATGAGCAGGGAAATAACTTTCATCAGGGGATAGCCAAAAGATATAAAATGCCAGTCATATTTGGGAACAGTGCTACTGTGATACTGTGGTGGTGCATTCCCACCCTGCCTCCTCCTGGGCCGCTTGTTGATCTCAGAAATTCCCGTGGAACCTTGGCCTTGGTGTACTGAGTCTGGCAGTTGAGCGCTCCTTGACTGTATCAAACTCTGCGTAGCTGAGGCTGGGAACGTACTCCCACTGCCTGGCTCAGGTGTCATCCCCTGATACCCTTATCTGGGTCTTAGTTCAAGTGAAACAATACTGAAACCTTCAGAATTTTAGTAACTACCACCTCGGACTGTGGCCAGGATGGAAATTTACAGATGACTAAAGCCGATCATCTTGCRAACCTATAAATGGCGGTCGTAAGTGAGACCCTTTGAGCTTTCCTGGACTGCAGCGGGCTGTGCCCAGCATCTCCCTCTGAGTGGGATGCCTCTCAGAGCTTGCGACCTTTCGAGTCTGCGATATTCAGAGGACCATTGCCGAAAGCTGACAACGGGGCCTGGGCTGAACCCCCTTCACTCCTAGAAGCTCAACCCTCACCCGTTGAGAAAAATGCTGAGACATTTTACGTGAATATTCCTTCATGGAACTCGAGGGGAATTTTTAACAGGTACCTTTTGTACATTTATATATATATGTTTCTGTCTCTGTGTGTGTGTGTGAACTAATAGTAAGCATAATTTGTAATTAAGTGGTGATTGTAGTAGACTCTACTAACTTACTTGGTAAATGTTAAATTAGTTAATGATTAAGTGCTGCTAAAATCTTGTGATCCACCGTAACTGTGAATGAACCTTAGACTGCTGCTAAACACATATAATCCCTTATCCTTTGTACCAGACATAAACCATTGACCAAGTCTGAGACTAGGGGTAGATCCAGCCGCACCTAGGCTCCTCTCTGAGAAGGAGTTTGGAAAGCAAGGTGGTCTTCTCTAAACCTCGTGACTCAACGGGAGGGTCTCCCATACCCTTTTCATCCTTGGTCTCTGTACTAATCATTCTAGCCTAATTAGAACACGATTTTCCTTTGTATACCTCATCCATGTAGTAAGTGATAGAGTGAAACTTGCCATCGAACTCTGTTAAGTCGCGCTTTTATAAATCTCTATTAAAATCACTTTCTGCTAATACCTTTGACAATGATTCTTTGAGCGGCCTCTAAACCACTCATTCATGACAGATACCTAGTGCCCAAGGTTCACACCTTTCTGCTACTCCCTCTCCTGTGCTTCTACAGCAACCTGTTCAGAAAAGGGGCACCCTCTTTCAAGCCTTCTCTTGGAGTAATTCTCACGCTGAGCTTCATGAAATGTTTCCAAGCAAGTCAGTTGTATTGAGTCCAGACTCATTTTGTTTTCAAACACACAGGGACACACACTTAATCTAAATACATGGTGAAAACAATGCCTTACACTGCATCTAAACAAAAGAAAGCATCTATCTTTTATCGAAATATATTGATATACATGACACAAACTAGAGCAACACCTATTTTTTAATGTCAACCCAAGTGTCAATATTGGTTATTTAAACCACCTAGGCCCCCATAAAAAAATATTATGTGTATTCCCAGTTTAAAAAAATAAAAAGAGCATCCAAAAATTCAGTATTCAACAACAGCCTCACATTATTTACTGCAGTTGCTTAATGTTCTTCCACTAAAAAGAGAAAACAAAAAAAAMCCAAAACAACAACAACAAAACCCTCTTCAAACTAAAAATAAACCCAAATTTATTAGAATATCTCAAAAAAGTAAATTCCTTCCAGCTAAGAGGTGGTCAGTGGGGTGGAACAGAACATCATTTCAAGGACAGGCTCTTAATCTGTTTCTTAACAAGATGGTGTACATATCAAAATTGCTGCCAGTTCTCCTGGACACCTTAGCACCAAGAAACCCTGGTATGACTATGCTCCTATCTGAATCCATGCCAAAAAGACCATCAGCTTCAGTAAGACAGAATGCAGCTGGGAATAGGTAATAGAGTGAAAGGCTCTTTGCAGGCAGACTTAAGCTCTCCCTGTGTGCACTCTGAACTTGGATGCTGAATAGTTGCTGTATGCTTAAGCTAATAAGCCTTCCCAAAAGACAGGGTGTCTGACTTCAGGCTCACCTGTATGCAGCTTCCTTAAAGCTGATTTGCATTGCTTTTTCAGCTATTTAGAGCATGGACAAAGAACCTAGCATCTGTCTGGGGGAAAAAAACAAAACAGGTAGAGGATCCTAAGAAGCAATTGTAACCTCAGTCACTTGAGTGGGAGCCACTGGAATGGCTGAAGAAACCTGAAATGAATGAATGAAAAGAAGCCTGTCCTTGTGGTGTTCCRTGGATCAGTAGATGACCAGGATTTTGCATTCACTACAGTTTAAACAAAGAGAAAGAATCTCACTGGAAATTAAATCAGACTAAAACCTAAGTGGTATCAGCAGGGGAGRCTAAACAAAGGCAAGGCAACAGTTCTGTTTGTTTAAAGGCTGTAGGGATGCAAAAGGAAATCCATTTGTCCCAATGCATGTCAAGAGCTTTCAAAGAGTATTTGCACTTTTCGTTTGTGTGTAGGGTTTGGCATGACTTTGTGTAATTACTGCAGCATGTAGAAGAAAGAAACTTTCAAAGAACCCTTTTTCGCCAACATTTTTGAACTGGTTCAAAGCTCTAAAGCTGGTATTTATTATACAGATACACATTAGCTACATTTCCCAAAGCTTAGTGGGCTGGGCAGCAGAGACAGTTGCTTTCTATTTCTATGCCTAGCTTGGACAGTAGTGATGGTTTTGTAGTGCAGAGCTATCTAGCCTTGTGCTGGGGCTGCAAGTTCCACGTACAACACAGCAACTTGGCTGTCACACCGTGGATCTCAGGGTGAGGCAGGAGGTCCAGCTTCTCAGGCATGTTGCTGGCACCTGTGCAACTGCAAGTAGTTTGTTAGTGTTTTGTGACCTAAATAATTTCAAATAAATGCTGCCGTATTGATGTGACCTGTCTATACTGCTGGCACTAAACTGAGTGTTGTTTGCTCTAATAAATTATGAAGGTGTGATGGGTGTTTGTTATCATCTTCTTGCCCTCCATACCCTTCATGGAAAAAAGGTGGAGTGGGGCTTTTAGCACAAAAGAATTTTGAAAGAAGTCTGTATCTTGGGAAGTGCCATCACAAATGAAGATTTAACAGTGAGACCAAGGACTGAAATATCTGTTAAACCTTCACTGACCACAAACATATGCTCTCAGCAGGAAGGTGAGTGCATCCATGGCCAGATGGAGCATCCACTGCCATCTAAAATGTAACATTAATTGTCTCCCTCCAACCACATGTATGCAGCTTAACCCAGAGCTGATTACTGCCTTCTTTGTTTCAGACTTTTCTTTCTTTCCTGAGGTTTCTCAATGCCTGGGACAGCCCATCCAAACTGCCTGCCTGATGCCAAAGGACACTGTTCTGCAAAGGGAGTGCCGTGGCAGAGGATCGGTGTCACTTTGATTTACCCATGGGCGCTTTCTGCAGCCAGCTGCCAGCAGGGTGTGAGGCTCCTCTCCTCATTGCTGCCCGAGGTAAGGATTTGCGGGAGGACACACGACACCAGTTGTGGCTGTGCCTGCCAGCGACTGGAATTACCCTCCTGCTGATAGCAAGGGAAGGGGGAAGTCACCCCCTGAGAAGAGAAAACATCACCCTTTCTCAGTGAGTGGAGATGTATTGTGCCTGTGTAGGGGAAGGAAATTTCACAGATTCTCTGACTGCTTTTGTCCCTTGGGCAGCAACATGCAGAAGTGGAAATCAGTAGGAATTAATGTGAGAAGATAAAAACCAGAAAGGAATTTGAGGAAGGCAAAGAAAGTAAGGGACCCTCCCCATCAATACATAGGTGTTTTTCTGTCAGACGATGCTGAACATTTATGATAATCTTCCAGGTGCCCTAAAGAACTTTTATGTGACATGGCAATAGACCGTTAATTATGGGTTAACAAATAACAGTTACATCAGGGTGTTGACAGAGACAATTTGATAAGAGAAACAGCACCTATGTATTACAGGCAGGGGGTAGAACAGCCATTCCTCTCTGGCTGGGTCACAAGCAATTCCCCCACTCAGAGAATAGGCACCTTTCAGTTGCCACGTGGTCCAATGTGGTGGTCTTTCCTGTCAGAAAAGAATCAATCTTTAATGGCTAGATAAAATAAACAGGTTGACCTGGTCACCGTAGTTATAAAGAGACAAATACTGCTGAATGCCTCAAGTTTTGGATGTGCAAGATGAGACAGATCATTGAGATATCAGATCACGAGGAAAATCCTTCTCCTGAAAAGGAGCCTCCAACTTCTACTTCCAGAGTTGGGAACAGAAAAATCTAGAAAATTCTTTGACCCAGAAGTTTTGTACAAATATGAGTTACTTATTTACACTTCTCAATTCTGTTCTTTCATAAAGTCATGCTGTACTCACAAGATCCTATTAAAATATTCAGTGCCTTCCACTCCAGAGATGGCTGCATTTCACAGGTGAGTGAAACGATCACCGCATGCAATATCTGTAGAGCACTTGCTGAACTTCTGTAAGCTTTATTATTACTGATTCAATCTGTGTAAGAGGAAAAAGGGCATCCAAATGGCACTTAAGATGGAATAAGGAGCCCTTCATAAAGCTATTAAGAAATTAATAATTACAGGAAGACAGATGTAATTATATCCAGAAGATCAATGCAGCTTTTAATGAAAAAGAATTTCAAGACCCTAAATATAAATTGAGATAAGAAACTTCTGAGGATCTCCCACATACCCCCTGCTAGATAAATGTGGCCAGGGAACAAAGGAATTCCAATGTTGTTACACAAAACAGAGCAATTCTGGGATCCTACTGAAAACATTGAGGAAGCTGGTTTAGGGTGCAAAACTATGTCGTCTTTGATATATGATTATGCTTGATGTTTACAAATGGTCCTAGTAAGAAAACCTTTAGTGTGCTCACTGCAAACAGGGCAAATGATATGAAAAGTTGCCTCCTGTTCAAAACAGTTTCTGTTTTTCAGCGGAGATGAAAAAATCTTAAAGGCTCCCCAAGACTTAAGGAGTTGTAAAAAATCTCTCCCACCCTGCAGAAATCTCTATGTAATGGCATGATAGAGAAGGCAAGTCATCATCATCCCTTGTGGTTGAAGCTAGGAGACAACGAAGGACACTTGCATGTTGAGTGTCTGTGTTAGGGTTGTAGCTGGGTCAAGGAAGAGGAGGGAAAATGTTGTCACTCCTTTGCTCTCCTTCATTCGAATCCCCTGGGATTAGCATGGGCAAGCAATACAGGATCAAAAGAGTAATTCCACTGGGCAGGAATTTTTCTTAGGTTCTGTCTGCTGTGGAGAAAGTATACAAAGGGGAAAAATAATAGCTGACTCCTGTATATAGTGGGGAATTATATGGGAACATAAGCACAGAGGAAACCAAACTGAATTAGCAAGTCCACACAAGGCAGTGATATAATTTAAAATAAGCTTACAAAGACCAACCACTCCACCTGCGTCCAGTGATGAACCAGATGCCCTTCACATAGGCAAATACACGCTACAGTGAATTGGGTGTTTTGTCAAACTACCAAAGAAAAAAAGTCCCCAACAAAACCAAACAAACCCAGAGCATCACAAAAACAGAGCAAGGGGGAATAAGCTATTGCTAAAATCCTAGGGCCTTAAGAAACAGCTGAAAATGGTGATACGTGGAAGGAAGGTTAGCATCAGCTAGAGAAAAAAGCAAATACAAAAAGAAAATCTTTTTGCCAATGAACTCTGGAAAGGAAATTCTTTCTTGTCTTTCTCTCTTTCTGCTCCTTCAGCATTCAATACATCTCTGCACTGTCCTTTCCTTATGACTGTCTCCAAATCCCACACGTTTGCATCTCATCAGGAGAAACAAAAAATAATGCTATACTTGCAACATATCTCTAGTAGGTACAAAACTTAATTAAAAGCAACACTTTGTCTGATCAATGGGGGAGTTGGAGGAAAATAAATAATCAAACTGGTCTTAGCACAAAACAGACATTGAAGAATAGCTGCAGCTAAAACATTGCAGAACACACAGTGGAGAACAATTCTTCACTCACTAAGAAGGGTGGGAGCTAGCACTGCTCCAGATTTGCAGCTGTTACAGCTCTGCAAGCTTTGCAGGAAGCATGTCAATTCATACCAGCCAAAGATCTAACTTACAGTGGAGCACATTTGAAGAAATTTCCTGGTCAATATCTGTCTGAAGTTTGTTTCCAGCACTTATCAGGGAAGTTCATTTGTTGTGATGGCAAAAATAAAACCCTCCTCCAAAGAGAAAGAAAATCCTCAATTATCAAATTACTGGCTTCAGCAGTTCTTTGTGAGAGAGCAGGTAAAAGGACAACCTCTCAAGAGATTTTGAGGATTAGTGGGGATTTAATAAGAAAGGCACTGCAGACAGCAACTTGTATCAGTAATTTGAAGACCCGGATGGTCTGACTCAACAGGAGGGAAGAGATGAGAATCTGACACTGAAAAAAAGATTTACCAACAATAGAATAATCACATTATGAAACAGCAAGCCGAAACTCCTTTTCGTAAGGTCAATACACATTATCTTTTTTGATCTGCTCCAAATCACTGTTACAATACTACTTCTGGGCGTACATTTGTCAATCGGTAAACGTGACAGACAATATGTTGACTTAGTTGTAGTACACTGAGTATCTGGCTATGGGGTTCAGCTTGGAAAAACTCCCTGTTCTTAAAGTGGGAATACCCTTCAAAATAGAAAACTTTCACTAGAAAAGAAGAGAATGATTGCTTAGCACCAAATCACATGCAGCCACAGGGTGTGTAGAAAGAGGCACAGAATGCCCAGCTGTGAAAAAGGGTGTCTGGGACCTTGTCTGGTCCCACTAAAAGTCTTACACGGTATAGGTATAGCCTTCAATAGCTAAGATATGTAAGATGATTATTGTTAAGAATTTGAAATGTAAAGTTGTAAAGACATAAGGAATGTAGAAAACACAGCAATTTAAGGACAAGATTTTCAACCCACCTACACAAGTTTCCTCTTAGTGGTGAGTTCTTCCCATTTTATTCTGGGAGAAGCCTTTGCCTGGCCATGGGTTTTCAAATAGGACTCAGAAGCAGGATGTCCACCATAAAAAGTTATCAGATTTGATAGCCTTCTGTCTATAGTATTCCCAGATGGGGATGGCGGGGATTAAACCCAGGAATAGAACTTACAATGTGGCTGTACTATCCACTGGGTTACCAGGTCAGAGAACTCCAATGGATTATTTATATAGCCCATAATTTCCTTTGCTTTTCTTACGAGCGTAGAATAAGAAAAAAGATATTTCAGATTCAACAGAACATTTTGTATGATACAGAAGAAATGCTTTTCTGTTTGTTTCAGTAATAACCYTCCCCAGTTTAATGTTATCAGAGCTGATTTTTCCTTTGATTTGTTGGTGTGGATATTGGACAAAAAATCAATTATCCATTTCAGCACACAAATAAGTGTCCTCACACTTTTTGTAGGATAATGAATGTACTTAACTTCAACGACAAGACCTCTGTGGGGTTTTTTTGGGTTTTGTTGTTTTGTTTTGTTTGGTGTTTTTTTAAACATGCATGATGTATAAGACTTAGGACAAATGTGAGCATCTCAGCCTCCTGCTACACTTTGCTATCAGAAACCTGCCTATGTTTCTGTGAAGTGGATGGAAAAACCCCCTCTGAATTGCTTTGATTTCTATTGTTCTGTTCCTCTTTTAGGCCTCCCTCCTCAAAAAAAAAGGACTAGTACTGTTTGGGCAGCACTCATGCAAAACTTAGAAGAAGGTTGTTCACTAACAGTGAAACATACTGCATTTGAGCAGCCTTACCCATATGAACTTCTGAGATAGGGATAGGAAAGAGCTGACCATGCATCTCCAGTGCTCTGTCTCTGAGTTACTGGGCAAAAAGAGAAAAGGAAACAGAGAAATCCGATTCAACTTTGGAACTCCGACACATTGATTTAAGTCTTCAGGGATAGTTTGTGTTATCGCAGAAGCTAAACAAGCCTATCTATCCGATGTGTGTCCAGGAGCATTACATTTACAATCCTCTTTGTCTTCATTAGTTCTCAAAATATTTTACCACAAAGGGATAGCAAAAATCAGGCAACTTCTTTTAAATTCACACCAGTACCTAGCCATACAGAACTGCAATGAACATTGGGTCCCCAAAACATAGCCAATCTCCAACAAAATCTGTTAAAATCACTAAAGATAGGGTCCTGCAGAGCATCCAGATTTTCTGTGTGTGTGGTCTGGCAGCCTTCCTACTGTGCCAGACTTCACAGGAGTCCTGTATGTATCCCTAGGCTCTTGGCTGGGACAGCCCAGAGACAGGTTTTGGGAGCCTACCATCTTCCTCATTAGGGGTTGGCACTGGATGGTCTGTCTGCATTAATGCAACTGAAGCTGCAAGTCCATCTGTGTGGGGTGATCCATAACCTGGGCAAAGCTGGAAAGTATTTCAGGCAAGTTCACTTCGTTCTTATCTGTAGCCTTAATAAAGCATTGACTTGTAGTGGCTGAAACCATTTTGAGAAACATTTGAGCCTGTTAGAGACAGTGTCCTAGGAGCTCAGTTTCTCCTCTAATTTATGCTACTGAAACAGGATTTAAATGTATGAATCATGACTGATAGTGGACGGAACGGGCAGTTGTGCTCTTCACTTATTACTATTACAAAGATGACCCTTCACTACTCATAACACCTTTATGTACTGGAGAAGAGAAGACATCATACTGACAAGTATTATTAGCCATGCACATGCCTAAAAAAGTTATATAGATTAACAAGCTGGAGTTTCTTTACCTATGAAGATTTTTTTCTTTCATTCATATCATAAATGAGCATGATCATCTCTTTGCATTTTCCCTCCATCAGACTCTTCAGGACCTTTTAAGATTTCTCTTACCTCATTTCCAAAGCAGTAATATATTAGTCCAYGCAACATAGCTTAAACATGCCCATCAAATGGATGATAAAACAATTTTGATTCCTCATCAACCAAAACATTGTTTTGTCCCCACTTCCTTTCTCCCTCTTCCTCTAATGCCCCTCTCCCACTCCCCACCGTACATCTGAAGGAGCACTTTGACAACAACAGAATTCATTAGTCAAGCCAGCTCCTGTGGCTTCATAACTCATTCCCCTGTTACTCACTATTGAGTCATGGAGCAGAAGGTGGGTGTCTTGATCTTGAAGATAGGACAATGATACAATATATTTCCATCAGGTGCTAGAAGAAAGGTTACAACCTGCTTCATACAGAATTCAATTAGAAATCACAGAGAGGGGAAGCAAGTTTATATTAAATCCTATAGATGCCAGAATGCTTTCAATCTAGTTCTGTTTCATGTCTTTGCTCTGAAAGATTTTTAACTAATCACAACATTAGATTAGTTCTGTTAAAACAGCAGGAGATCAATTTCATTTCAATGCCTGGGGAAAGAAATTTAAAGATTCCCAGATGTTTCATGGAAATCACCAAAAAAGATTCAATTGACAAGCAATTCTGACACTAACTAAATTATCTATCCAAGTATTTCTATTACACTGCTATCTGGGCATTTTTATGTCATGAGGCATTTCCTACTTGTTCAGTAGAAAAAGTGGATAGACTCAACTAGACAAGGTTTCACCTGTTTGTGCCTTTAAAGGCAGGGGTTTACCAAATTAAAGTTAATGTTTGATATACTCCATTTGGCTTTTAGTTCTAAATATCTGGGGAAAAAACCTTACCACAAAATTAATTTAACATCTTTGGTTTTGGTGCCAGTGAATGCCAGTAGGGCGTATGAGGTCGTCGTCTTCTGTTGGAGATTATCAGCTGTCTCATAGAGGAGGGCCAGATCCTGATCTAATGCTATGGTAAAGTAGAAAGTGAAATTTTTGTTCCTTGAAACATTCTGAACCATCACCATTTTATCTCCTCTAATACTTGGAACAAATAGAAATAAATTTTTCTTTCTTTTCTTATTTGTGTGTACGCATATGTGTGTGGGTATAAAAATTAAAGTATCTGTACAAAGCTAATAAATGCATATGTAGAAAAGATATGTTTGGAAAAGACAAAACAGTTTTACCAAAAAAATTAAAGATTCTGATATTCCCAAATCTAGAGATGTCATTTAATTTTGCTGTTCCAACAAATTGACCTTTTGAGGCAGTTTGACATTTAACTGCCATCCTTTTTTGCAAAACTTCATCAGCTTTGAGTGGTAGCTTGATTTTCTGATGCTACCATTTTTCCTGATGAGTCAGGAACCATCTGGAAGAAAATCCATGTTTTGATGCTTGATGGACATAATTTCCTGTGCATGGATTTATGTCATGTATTTATGTTAACATTGTCAGATCTACCAGTTACTTTCCATAAAGTTCAGGTCCCAGAAATTCAYAGGAGGCATTGCTGAATAATAGAACCCATAGCCTCCTTGTGTCAGTCAACAATGTTTTGCTCCAGCTCCATATTCATTGTGGCCGTAAAGGGAGTTAATGAGAAAATAAAGTTGAAGCTGCATCCTCTGTGCAGATGGCACATGTCTGATGGGTCAGATCCTCTTGCATGAGGTGCTTACTGCTTTACTCTTTTCATCTACTGTCTGCATTGTGCCATTAATCTAAAGTGCAAGGTCTTCACTTTAGGAGTTATTTGAACTGCTTGGAAAAGGATGGTCTCATGGTAAAGGCACCGAACAAAGGAGATATTTATTTCCCACCTTCCATTTCACAGATTCTTGACAGGACAGCAATTAAGTCAAATCCCCCTGTTGGTGGGTGTCTCTGAGAGCTGTGTTGTAGACTGTAGACTGAGAAGAGGCTTCTCAGACAGCAGATTTGATGAAAAGTGTGGTCAGACTGCCTCCCAAGGACCACTTCATAAACCTGAAGTCAGGACCTGGAGACCACGTTAGATGCATGGTTTAAGAAAGCAGTGAGCGAAATTCCATGCAATAACTTGACCCAAAGTCTTTTGCAAAGTAGCTGACGCACAGTTGAATTTAGACTTGCAACTTCTAGCAATTGGCACTGAAACAATGCGAGAGAGAAGTGCCGACTGCTGCTCGCTCTGCCTTTCTACCAGACTCCATCACCCTCTTAGCTGAGGCAGCAGAACAAACGGTGTGTCCACCTCTGAGCCGCTGCAATTCAAAGCTTGATGTATTCACTTCAGGGTCCACCTGGAAAGGTGCCCAAATCTGTGGAGGTCACATCCATGCCTCCACTGGACAGCACGGGGTTCACAGAGCCAGCTCAAGTTTTCTCAGCAGTGGAAGCAAAAGCAAATGTTACCCCTTCAGGGTAAAAACTGATGACAGCCCCCTCCTGTCCTGGGAAGCAGAGAGGAAGGAGGAGGAAGGAGGGCTGAGATGGAAGCCTGGAGTTAGAGACATGGAGAACTGTACTGCCTGTTTTTTCAGC
This sequence comes from Phoebastria nigripes, assembly GCA_035582835.1. Taxonomy (NCBI): domain Eukaryota; kingdom Metazoa; phylum Chordata; class Aves; order Procellariiformes; family Diomedeidae; genus Phoebastria; species Phoebastria nigripes. Next base: position 481,797 of record JAYKAV010003058.1, read on the forward strand.
TCTCCTCAGAGTGGCATGAGCAAGATGGTGAGAAGCCATGTCCAGCACAACCACGGGTCAGCACGCCCCAGTCCCGCTCAGCAGCGAGCAGAGATTTCTGGAGCCGTGCCACAGCAGTGGAGCCACCGCCTTCTCAACAGCCCATCCTGACGCCTGAGGAGCCTCTGCCTGCTGTGCCGCCACCTGGTCCTGCATGCTGTGTTTTTAGGGGATGTTGCACTGGAGCTAGCTTTAAAGTAGCTACCAAATACTGCAAGAGTGAAAACTGAGGCAACAAGAGCCCAGCAGAGACCAGCGAGCAAAATCTTCATCTTTCTCCTCAGTTCCTCTAAGCTGTGTGGGGCTGCAGCTGGCCTGGGCATGGCAGCACTCCCCCACTAAGGCTGCAGACCAGGCAGAGGAAGAGAAGGAATTTTAGCCCCTTTGGTTACAAGATGTAAATGAATATAATCCTTTTGCTTGTTCAAGGTGGAGGCATATATTTTCCTAGGCAACCATGGCTTTTGGGGGAATTTTGAACCTCTTTTGATTCTCTCTCCTAAGGCACAGACTGCGACCTGACCATTTCAGTTTCCTACTGAATATTTATTACTATTTTCTTTGTAGTGCAGTCAAGTGCTTGGTACAACTGGTCTGAAGTTCAGTGAGGAGTTTTATGCACCACCAATAATACAAGCTATGTCTTAGCAATACTAATGATGAATTCACAGTGCTAGAAAACAGAGATTTCCAGCTAAATCATAATAAATTCAATACACCTAAACTTGGATAATCTACCGTGCATTCAGTTACAATACTTGCCTGCCATGAAAAGCAAATACAAAAACCTGCTTACTGAAAACACCCACCCATCCCCCAAAAAAAGAACCCAAGCTGTCCTTCCAAGGAGATTGCGCCTCCTTTCTGCCTCCCCCACCTGCCGCTGTTAGCTTAACAGCAGAGAGAATACATAAGAATTCAAACTAGGTCTTCCTTGGAGGGATGCAAAGGACAAGCCAATGAATAAYGTTGTGGGAGTGATTCGTAGTTTCCCCCAAAGCGTGAGGTGATTTGTTATGAATAGAACTCAGCCTGCTGCTCTGTTGAAAGCCAAATCTATGTGACTGATTTTCTTTTAATGCATTTATGATAAAGAATGATCCTGCATTTGATTGTGTGACCGATCACCCTGACACATACAGCTGATATTCTACCTGTGCAATCATAATTCTACACGTACAGACAAAAGAAAAGCAAAAAAAAGAACTATGTCTTAGCTGACTGCCTTTCTTTCTCATTTCACTAGTGCAAAGGCCATCTGATTCAAATTCTTTAAAGGCACATCAGTTGAAAAGAAGCATTTTGGGTAATCATTTTAAGATTGTATTTGTAGTGTGGTTTAAAAGGATAGCCTATGTGGATTTTGACTAGAGAGGCCACTTATTGGAAAGGTAAAACTTGGTAAAAATGTCTGGGATTACATAATTGATTTTTGGATGTTCTTGTCAATTAATGAAGTTTAAAAAGCTTGTAATTTTCTTTGAGTAACCAGATATAAACAAGATCAAGTTTTATGTTTCAGGGCAGAAACTTACTGTCCCTGTAGGACTGGGGGTATTAAATCCTGACATAAGAAGTCATCTGTATTCAGAGTGCTTAAATACAGTCTTATATCTTAGGATCTGAATGGAAATTATTTGGCACAATATAGTGAAAATAAACCTTGTATTGTGCCTACCTCTGCTGGCCTGCTTCTGTAGATGACTGTTTTATAACTGAAACAGCCCTTCTATACAGTGACTTCTGTGGCCAGGGACAAGACCCAGAAGAAGGTGGTTCAAGGCACAGGTAGAGTTTTCCTGCCATGGGTCTGGCCCACAAAGGAGGAACGTTGCTGAGTTCCCATTCTGCAGGGGACATCAAAGTTATTTCATAATGGTCTGTCCTCTGCAGAATGGAAGAAAATCCACTGGAAATATCTTGTGCTTTTAGACACCTGGGAGAAAAGACATCGGATAACTCACTCAGGGGCTGACCCATGGCTAGAAGAGGAAGGAGGTCTTTAAACAGATGAAAATGGCATGTTCCATGCCATCACTCTCCCAAATCAGAGACAAAACTGGGAAAAATGTAACCACTAAAACTGGCCAGAAGTGACCAAATCTTAGCAATGTCGGATCCATGTTGGTTTCAGATACTCATGCTCAGAGAAAACTCAAAGTCACCCACCATTTTATCTCAGGAAGCACTTCCTTGTACACCTGGTTTGGTCCTGTTTGCTCAATCACTATTACCTGAATGAACTACCCAGCACATTCACAAGCTACTCCTCCCCACTCATGATCATTTGTATGGACTACTCCAGTATCAGTCATTTGAGAGATAGAGCCAGTCTCATCTGACAGTGTTATTTTAACTATGTGGTTTCTGATTTTTAAGGAGGGATGACAACATTGCTGTCGAGAGCATTACATGAGCATCACGTGCAAACAGCCAGTGGTGGCTTAACTGTTCTTTTGCAATAAATCTAGAAGGAGTAGTAGCATGAAGTTATACTAACCTGTGAACAAAGACGCTATTTGTAATTTTCCAGGGATATGTTTATACTGACACAAAGGTGTGAGCAAAGCATTTAAATTACATCTAAGTTAGYTAATAGCAAATTACCACTGCTACAGCTACTGCTAACAATATTGTTGGGAGCTGATTTTACACAGCACATCACATTGCCTCTGGCTATGAACTCAGATTGTTCACCCATACTGAAGTCTGCTGTCACATTCATAGTTTAGGCAAATATCTCCTATCAATTTCAAAGGCATTTAGACATCCAAATAATTTTTGGGGTTCTGACCCATCGATAATTCTGTAGGAGATGAGGCTAGAATTGGATGTGACTGTTTATTAGGCAGCCATTTGTCTGTAAAGCAGTGAAATGGTTAATTGGTGATAAGTGGGTCAGGTGTAACAATAAAGATGCAATCAACACTTGCTAATTTTTTTAAAGGGGAAAAATCCTTTGGCATTAATCCCCATGATTCATAAGAAATAGAGGCAGGCTAGCAAAGTTTAAATGATTGAAAATGATGCCCGTGGCCTTCTGCAAAATCTGRTTACAGCTCCAATGATCAATGGGTTGCCATTAGCAGAAAGAAAAAAAAAAGTTCAGAAATTGAGCCAAGTAAATCAACAAAGACCTTTCGAGTTTACAGTGAACACTTCAACATGATTCAAAAAGTGTTTTAACCAAGATTTCATTTTCTGTAAATATATGTTGCCTTCAGAATATGAACTATTCATTTCCACAAGTCCCTTTTGAGCCAGGCTTTCATTTGGCATGAAAAGATGCCCAACTTTCCCTGCCAGCTTTTCAAGGCTTCCTTTGATTTACTTCAATGACATTGGGGGACTTCAGCTTCTGCATCTGAGGTCTGGCAGAAACTCTCCCATTTTCAGCTATAGGTGGGTCAGATGCATGAAACTTTGAAGCTCTCATTGTGCATTTGCTGAACTGTTTTCCTTTTTTTAATACCTGAAACCATCTCTTCTTTTAAACAAGGAAACTAGTTTCAGGTTCATGAAAATATGCTATGAATTCCTGTCATGACTGGTAAACTCACTCCACTGCAAAATAAAAAACAAAGTGAAAAATAACTGAAAATAAAATTGTTCCAACATTATAAGCAGTGGAATAACAGGTGTGACTGGTTCACTGACTCAATTGAGAGAAAAAGCTGCTTGCCTGTTAGGACAATATTTAATAATTTTTGAAAATCAAAAAATTAAAAAGTAGGTTTTTTATTTTMTCTCAAGTGAAATATTTCCTCTTGGTTTTGAGCTTTCAAATATGTAACTTTTTTTTTTTAGAATGGAGCATGTCTCAAAAAAATAAAGAAAGTCTTTTGATTCAAAAGGTACTCATTTTGTTTGACAAGAAAAATACTATTTTCATTTACTGAGAGAAGAGGGACATCCCGCCAGTCACACTACCCAAGAGAGAAACGGTCTCAGGCAAAATTACAGCTCTTCTATGAATGTTTGTCCTAGCCTCAAATCAAGACCCAGCTGTACCRTTTTGTAATTTCCCTGTAATTTTGTAATTTTAACATCAGTATCTCATGCCTTTTCTCTCAAGAGCTCTGAACTGAAGTCTCAGCTCTGATACAGACTACCTGTGCAAACTGGGGCCAATCCTGGTCTCTTTTTTAATTCAGAAGAAATTATCTGCAATTTGCAAACAATGTCTTCAGAGTTATACTGAATGACACTTCCTTGGAGTTTTTCACCTGAGATCAGAAAACTTTCTACAACATCTGCTTTTTGCTGATGACCAGAACTCCTCTGAGGTGTCACAGAGAAGATCAGAACAAATCTCAAGTGAATTTTTAGCATACTTCAGTCTACTGCCAAAGCCTAGACAATGTTGTTGCCATTTTTATCCCGGAATATGTTGGCCATACTTGAAAAATCTTGAAAGCACATGTATCACCAAGGTAGYATAGCATCTGAGAATTTTTAAATTAAACCAAACCATGTAAAGCAAACAGAAGAGCAACAGACAACCTCTTCATTTACTAGGCCTCCTAGAGAGCTCTGTGACATAAATAAATGAATTATGGGTAAGTTGATTTCAGCTTGGTTTTACTCATACAGTGTAATGTAGTTTTTTTGTTAATTAAGAAATAGAGCATAACCTGACACTATTTGGGGAACAGGATTATAAAGATGTGATTTTATGTTAGACTGCTGTGTAAATAGACTCATTCCCAGATTGAGCAGTGAGCATTTTGATAAGATACCTGGAAAGCCTGACTATAACGACAGTATAACCCTCATAATTATGTTATTGTTGAAAAGATGGCAACATAAATGGATATACGATAGCTCAAAAGGAGTGGCAGTATACAGAAGTGCACATAAGCATAAAGGTTTAAGACTGATGCAGAAAGTAGATGAATAAAATCGAGCATTTAAGTAACATTCTTTGGAAGTCCATATGCAAATCCTTGTGGTATTCTCGTCCAGAAAAACCTGTTGGTTTTATGGGTTTATGCCCATGGGTTTATGGGCAGAAAAGGAACAGCCCATTTCAGAGACTCGAAGGGCTGTGGTAAGCCCCCTTCTCTTTGCGTGTTCACAGCACGTTGTAAATCCCTCTCTCTTTCCCAAAGTGTATCATCCCAAGCTGAGGCTTTTAAACAGCTCCTCCTCATGCCAGTGAAGACCCAGGCCTGATAAGGCACCAAAACCAAATTCCATGTGAGACCCTTTCCCTCTCTTCCTCCCTGCACTTCATGGCTGGACCATCCTTTGCTGCATCTCTGGTGGGGATTCAAAGTGGTGTCTGGCAGGCTCAGAAGCAATTTGTTCCCCTACTCTTGCAGAAGGGCCTCTGGGAATGGGAACTATCCTCACCATGAGATGCGGGACGGCTCCTCCTGCGAGAAAGCCACCAGAGGGAGTGATGCTGTCAGAGCTGTCCTTTAAATAAACCTATTTAGGATTGCTGGAGCAGCTTGGTGTCAGCTCACTGAAAGATAAGTACTGCTTGCTGAGTGCTATTTTTAATTAAGCAAAGATAGCACTCCAGCAATCATGGGCCTGATGATGCAGCAACTTGCCAGCTTCATTATAACTGAAAACATATTCCTAAGTCTGTCCTGGATTGCCCTTCAAGCACCTGTGTAACAGCATCATTCCCCCTCATTTCCAAGGAGACTGAGATTCAGTTCAGTTTGGAACATTTAGGCACAGAAGCATTTAGGCAAGAAGCTGTAGAAGAGTCAGGACCATTAGCTAAATATGCAGGACTGAAGCTTTCTGGCTTGTCACTATAGTTTTTTGTGACAATTTACAGGGCATAATAGTGTGCCCCAAACTGACTAATTGAGGCTTGCCTGTTCCTGCTATGCTGATCTAGTACAGCACACAGAGCTTGGACATAGAAAGCTAACTAGTAGTTGTCTATGAGATTCCTCAGTCAAGATGACACCATTGCCAGGTCATCATTTCTCTGCCTCTGAAGCTTTTGCCGGGAAAAGCCCACAGTCTTGAAATGCTGGACTGGTACAGCTCCTTTCAGGTTTATCCACGCTGGCTCACAAGGACAGCCCTAGAAAGGCACTCTGGACCAGCCTCACAGGAAACAGTCAGCCAGCCTGAAAATCCAGCCTCCAGAGCACATGCTTAGAGCAGCAGCTGGGTCCCAATACCCAAAAACCACAAGGTGAGTTAACATCTTCAGCACTCCTCTCCACAGAGGCTGTATTAGCTGGGCAACCATGGGAATAGAGATGAGGCATGTCACCCTCATGGATGGTCTGGACATGTCTTCTTCAGCATCATATATATGTTGGCTGCAATTGTTCAATTAAGTTCAGAGAAAAGATCACCTTGTGGCATGCCTAGCCTAGTTCCTCCAGCTATAGATAACATCTATGGACCAACTCCATCTTTAATTTAAAGATGTTTTTTCCCCCGTTATGGGATGTATACTCCAGAACAGCCCTGGTCCAAAGTTTAGGAAAAAAATAATCTATCATTATGGTTAGTTTAGACTTGCTTGTTCTTGGGCCAATATCCTCTTTCCAAAATGTTTCTCTTACCTATAAAACCTACCCAGTGCAGGGCATCATCATCCCTTGAAGTAGCCATTTTTCCTTGATTAAAAAATGCTCTTTTTTTCAGTCTCTTAGTAAGACTGGATCAAAGTGTCCTTTATTGCTTACATGATGATTGTTTGATTTTAGCTCTTTGGACCAGGTATGGGATCCTAACTGTACTTACTGTGCGATGACATCCCCCCACCACCTCCCTGGCATGCAGTAATGTCACAAAGCAGAGTGTGCAACAGGCAGCAGAGCTAGCATTTCACAGCAGTAAGAGCTGAGTACTGTTCCTGATGCTGCTACTAATCTCCAACATGAGCTTTGCAGATCCCTGCATGTCCCCTTTACCTTCAGTTAAACAGGTGTAGCAGCTACACTTGCCTCCTTTATGGACTATTTTGAAAGATGCTGAAAAAATTCTACTACAGCCAAGTATGATATTTTTCCACACTATCTTTGCTTAAACTTGCCTTCTGTATACTACATGTAAGTACAACTACAATTTGTATTTAATGCAAATGTTTTCTCCTCTCCTGGCATAAGGGATTCCATCAACTGAAGAAAAATTCAGAGCATTTGGGATTAGGGCTATAAAGAACCTCCACACTTGAAATAACCCATCCCCCCATTTGTTTTAATTTAAAACCTGCTTAAAACCCATTTTCAAGTTTCCAGGGCGGTTATAAGGTGCTTTAACACACATGAAGCAAATGAAATTATTTTGTAATGAAAGTCTTGTCATACATCATTAGGATCTTCCTCCTACCTATAGGGCCATTTAGGAAGCTGAATAAATCTATCCAGCTTTATAGCTGTAAGAGATGGTACATTAAGTTTGCTGGTCCCAGAGTGCCTGAAGAAATCCAAACACTGGTATTCTTCAAGTCCAGGAGATTTTATTTTCTAACTTCCAAATGCTGATGGGCAGAGATCTTCAACAGCAAATCCTCAGTTGGCAACCATGAACAGAGGTCTACAAGCTTTAAAGTGACATATTTATCACAAAGCACACGAAAAGATGTGAGCGCTGAATTTATAGTGAACTCAAATCTATCGCTTCCTCACATCCATGTTGTTGGTCTTTTCAAGGCATAGAAACCTGGTATTCTGGACCCTTATTTAGTCAGTCTCCTGCAGTACTGGAGCTTGCTATAAACTGCAGGCAGCTGTAGTCATCTCTCAGATCTCATAGCCTGGGATATTGGACCCCCCCCCCATCACCCTGACCAACAGGGTGACTCTCCCAACATTTACTGCCCCCTCAGCTGTGAGAGTACAACTACTTCTGGGGCAGCAGCACCAGTTGGGCCACAGAACTGCTCAGTATTAAGAAGCTGGTGGTGGTATCCATGGAAGCATACATAAAAAGAAATACTAGAGCTTTTGGGCACTCAGATTTTAAATGAAAAATCATGGAAAATAGACACTTCTAATAAAAATATGCATGATCAAAATCCCTTTCTATTTTCTGAAGTCACACCTATTGTATTTACTTTCCAGCATCCACAGCTGTATCTGTCTTTGAATCAGACCTAAATTATTCTCATTCCTGTTACGCTAGCATCATTTTCCATTATCCCAGTGGAAAGGATGTAATCAAACTAATGCATTTATCGGGTTTGATGCTGGTTCTGTGACATTTTGCTTTTTGCTCTGCTGGAAAAACTGACAGTTGCTTGGTTTCATTTGTGTTTCTACTGTAGCTAGTTGAATAATACATTTTTCAAAGCCATCTGAATCTCTATGTAGGAGGCGGGGGGGGGGGGGGAAGATTTCAAATGGAGTAAATTTTGTTTCCTTTCTGTAGTTGGTTTGTTGTAGTTAAGCAAAAAACCCAAACAAGTGACCCACTCTTTGCAGTCAATTCAATTTGATGGGTTGCCTGCTCTGGTATGTGGGATCTGTGCAGGGGCCAAATATATAAGCTGGCTCAGTTTAAAAGGACAGTGGGACATGGATGAAAGACCACCACTTTTATGGAGATCAGTAACAGAAACATTATTAACTAGCTTTTAATTTATGACCTCCATCTCGAATTTGTTGCATCTTTTGCTCACGCTTATATTTAGTGTCTGCTGACTTGCATGAATGCAGGCTAGAAAAACATTGTGACAGAACCCAAACCGCTGTATTTCCCTTCTTTCAGAAAGTCATTGGCTTACATCTAAGCTAGATGTTATGATTAGCTTCCTACATGGTTCAYGCTTTGTTACAGACACAACTGCACTCCCAAACCAGGAGGCACAGCCAGACTGTGCAACTCACAAAGTCAGGGAAGGAAGACCACAGAAACCTTTGCAGAGTTCGCTCACAGGATGATTTAGGTGCATCATTCCATATGTCTGTATGATGTTCATTGACAGGAAGTCAAAAATACCTCCAGCCATCTAGTTAAGATATCTCCTCATTTCTTAAAATCCAAGTCTTCTGAAACTGGCTTGCATTATTCCTCTTTTTTTTTTTTTTTTTCAGGGCAAAATTAATTAGTCTCAGTGTGCTGGAAGAATTACCTTAATGTTTATATGAACACTAAGATTAAATCCAGCCTGAAAAGAGGAGCTGAGTACAACGTGTCCCATCAGCTGTCCATCTACTTCCCATGCTATTAGCTCTGTCCTGCTTGAAGAACAGGCTCAAAACGTCCATACAGTGCAGTGGAAGAGCTGACCCCTGCTAAGCAGGCTGAGCTGCAGTATACTCAGCTCTCCCTGGGCTTGATGTTATCAATTTTCCAGATACTATGGCAAGATACTGAGCATCCTCCAGATTTAGCCCTCAGAGACCTCAGCAGTATGGCCAAAGTTTGCAAATGAGCATTAAACAATGCGGAAGAAAATAAGTCTAGACTTCAGTAGGAGCTCAGACTGCTGACCTCGTCTGACAGTGCTCTGATCCTAAAGCAGCCTCAGATAGGAGCTTCAGCCAAAAGAGTGTGTGGCAGCAGGGGAGAACCATCCATTTTTTATTGGAAAACAGTAAATAAGATAGGGGTATCAGACACAGGTTGCCAGCAAAGAGTTGCAAACCAGACTAGGAATTGGTATACTTAGTTTCTAAAGCTGTCAATGCATGGGGAAGAGGAAGATGGGGTAAAGAGAACATGTTTTGTTCTTATATCATAAAATCCACCTAGCACCTCCTGAGAGGGTGAAGGGATTTAAGACTTGTCTTTGACAGTAACTGTTTGTGTCAGTGGCCGACCTGTTGCTTTATTTACACTATCATTCTCTGAGAAACACTGCACTCTTTAGGCAATTTAAAAATCCTAAATCCATTTTCTCAAAAGAGTTTCTTGCTAATAGGCATCTTAAGGATGAGCAAAACAAAAAATCTTTGGAGGCTGGATTGGTGAAAAAGGTTATTTGATCTCCTTTAGGCAGAATGGTCTTTTGCTCATTCTTCTGTTCTGGTTTTTAGCAGAGGAAGACTTGGGCCTGTCTAATAAACACCAGAGCCAAAAGAAAAAAAAAATCATTTCAAATGCATTGTGGGAGTTGCAAAGACTGAGAATGCCTATTAGCTGTTTCTTTTCCAACCTAACCTGTTTTTTGGTGCCCTAAAACACTCCATACCTATTTTTGTGTGTGTTCTGTAGGGCTTACTCCAATACCTTTGTCAAGCCACTAACATCCAAAAATAAATATTCATTTAACTCAGGTTTTTAGCTTTMTTTTGCTCCTTACAGTTAAGGGAGATTGGAGAACACACTCATCAGTCTCACATAGACTGCACCACTRTGGGTTAGTGCATGATAACCTTCTAACACTCTCCACAAGTAACCCTGTGACCACAGCAATCTATCATCCCAGTGGTAACACAAGAATGCAGTACATACCCAGTTTAAAGTCTCCCTTTGCTCTCAACAGTTCCTTGTAAATTGTCTTAGACTTAATATTAAGCTCACGTTTTAGCTGTCTTTCTTTTTAACCCCCACTCTGGAGGCAAAACCAGATTCAAACACCATTGATAAACAGCTAAAAAGATACAGTCATTAAACTCTGGGGGCCCTCTGTTCCAAAGCCTTCTTGGATGAAAGTCTGAATACTGCCACAGGAAGATATTTCCTTTTCCAAAGTCAGCTTCAGATGGCAAGACGGGGAGGCTGATCAAGGAGTCACTTGACAAAAGAGGGGGTAGAAACTTTCCAAGGGAAATATCCTTCATTTGTCACTATGTCACCTCCCTTCACTGCATTTTATGTTTGTTTTCCATTAGCAAACTCTATGTAAGTAAGCCTCCCCAAAGATCACATGGTACAGAAATACAGTGCTGTCACATGAAAGACCATTAAAAAAGCCAAATTTGCCTTTAAAATATAGACCTAGTACTATTCTCCCATTTCCTGCCTGTTACCTATGTATTAAATCRGCCAGCAGCTACTTCAGAAGTGGCTACTAGATATTTATCGCATGTTACACACTGTTGGTCAATTTTATGGGCTCTAGTAGGGGGAAATACACACTTAAGCCGCACCTAATGTGCAAAGGGGGCAGAGTGAAAACCCCAAGGATACAGTTATCTAATGAAGTGGTTTATGTTCTGGTGGAATAGAGAAATGCAAATATTCTCTCTGACCAGCCTTGCAAATTTTTCTGGACCATCCTGGCAGCTTGACTCCTGGTTTAAAAATCTCCTTCAATTTTGAAGTATCAGATACACACACCCCCCAAAACAAACCTCCAGAGAACCCTACAAATTAAAGCAGCCTGCATAGCTACCAAGACAAGTGGATGAAAGTCCAGGGAAAGGATAAGTTTTGAAAGTATAGAGGAACATAAAGTACAAGCTTTTGTTACTATGTCCATCTCCTTGCTGCCTTGAGACTCATCAACASCACTGTGCTAAGCAGGTCATAAGATGCAGTGCCAACAGACAGCACCTGCCCCAAAGGCAAACAAACATAAATAAACAAAGAACAGAATGCAGGACAAGTATTAAGAAACATTTTATCATAATCAATACCTGAATTTCTGGAAGACCTGAAGAAATGCTTGTGCACCCAAATGTTTGTCTGTTTTTTCAAATATACCAGCTAGTCTAACAGCAGAACTCCTTCTACTGACAGACTTTGTTTGCCTATACCATCACATGACCTTGGCTACAGTAACACTACTATTTAAGCTCTTAGAATATTTATATTTACCTAAATTTTATGCTAAGTTAAGCAAATCTTGAGGGAAAAGACCATCTTATCACAACACAGATGGTCTCTGTGCCAGGTATTAGTACAGTATTCTTAATAGCTTGGAAAGCTGGTCAAAGCAAGGACAAAAAACAGGTCAAAACCCATTTAAAAGTAACATCTAAAATTTACATAGGTATTTCTGAGTCTTTGTATTTTAGTAGTTGAAAGCAAGGCAACTATCACCACCCTGCTTTCCAGAGAGCTAATGTGCTTAAGTGTTCCCTTTGAAATCTTGTCATTTACTGTGTTAATAAAAACCCAGCATTTTAAATGTTAAACCTTAAAAGAATCCAGTTCACAAATTTGTAACAGCTACATGAGACAAGAGGCAYCTTTTCAGGACAGCCTTAAAGAGATACAAGCAAGGGAAGATGAGAACATACCTTTCCTGTCATACCCAAATATCATGTCTGGGTAAAGCAATTGAAGTTCTCACCAGAAAAAAAACCAAAACCAAACCCAAACACCAGCCCCCAACCACCAGAATATAGCATGGCAGTCAGGAAAGGAATAAAGTAGAGAGGGAAGTCTCAGTCCCATAGGGACCAGGGGTATGACAGGGGCTCAATCATAGGGCAAGTTAAGACAGACAGTGCTCCTTTTTCCAGGCTTTATAGATCCCTCCCACAACAGGTGCTTGTAGCCAAGCTAATAAAAGGAGAGAGAGGAAGAGGACAGAGGCAGAAGGAGCAGGTGGAGAGAGGTGTTGTCATCAYTGCCTAAATGTTTTATTACAGCTCTGGCAATAAACATTAGCTGTAAATCAAGATTCACTGTGATTTACTAAAACAGGCTGCTTATGTAAATCTAGGAACTAAATYTTTTATATTTTTGTTGTTTAAAGCCCAAGAAGAAAGGATGAGGAAAGAGCCTGAGGAAGGTTAACAAGACAGTTTTGTAAATGTTTATAAGGAAGTCCTCCTGAGCAAGATGAAAGGATGACTGTATCTGTTTGATTATCAAACAAATTACAACCTCCAGCTGCAACACATCATGCTTTTAGCCAGGCTGGTCCACAGTAACAGATGAGAAACCTCCTTCCAAAATGAGGACTACACAAGCTTATTGCTTACTTGGTGGTTTAAAATGTCCCTCTTTCCTAAAACGCTGCATTTTACTTTGCCTGTAAGTGTCCATCCTTACCAACCCCCCTRTTAGTGGCTGAGGCTCCCTCTTATATATTGGTCTGGAATGAAAGTCCATTGCCTTAAAAAAATATTGTTTCTCCTAAGACTTTCACTTCTCCTATAACGCACACCTATGGAACCGGTTACTGTAGCTGCAAAACAGTTAATGTCTGGGTCAGTTTGTAGCCCACCTCTTACAATGTTGTATCACAGTCAGCATTCAAAGTGAAGAGTTGATGTGACAAATTTACTAAAACAGATCATAATTAAGGTTTATTTCCCATGGTACCAGAGAARTGACTCAGAAAAACAGGTTACAGGGAATTCTGAACATTAAAAAAAGGCTATTGGCTAGCAGTTACATCAGCAACAAAATGTTGGAAATGARTCAACATTTACTCAATTCCACCCGCTCTGTTTAAACCTGTGTGAAGCCTGCTTCCTCTGAGCTATCTAAAGGCTTCAAGATGACATAAAAATGTTCTGTTAATGGGCAAGGCTCCCCGGGGCTGGGAGGAGGAAAGGGTATAAAGACAAACCAGCTGGTCCCATGTCTACTCTTTTAAGAATTTAGCAATGTTACTTTATGAAAGTGGTCAACACAGAGAAGCTAAGAGTCTCAGCCTTCACCCTGATCACTGGTATCCTCTGATTGTCCTTTCCGCAGGGCTGCAGAGCACGACATGCTGCTGAAGCCCAGACRTAACCTTGCCAAGTAATTGCAGGAAGCCTAGAGCCACTGGCAAGTGCATGAAAGACAAATGAGCCTAATAAACTACTGAGAATTAGTGCTAGACTATTAAGCCCAGGTCCCTGGTGGTGTGTAGGTATTTAAAACTCAGAGGGAATGAGGAGTCTAAATATATGTGCAGCTTTGGTCCTACAGATTAGATTGTTGTACTGGACGTTTTGGAGCCATCAGATGGGCTCTGGATTCCCCTTGGAAAATCAAATGAGAAAATAAAAACTGAAGCTCCTTAGAGYTTTTCTTGCTGCAGAAATCTCCCTTTGCTTTGGCAATATAGCTTTCACAACAATTGGCTTTCATCTCTGAGATTCCAGTCATCCCATATACTCTCCCCAGAAATTCCAGCCTGCATCCTTTTCTGGAAGAACTGTACCAGTTTTTCTGGCCTGATAGTTTACTTTCTAGACAGATTGTGGCTATTCAGAGGAACAGTAAGAAAAAATATTACTATGTCATGAAGAATTTAGAATTTTGGCTATGCAGATCACCAAATGTTCCAGAAAATGTACGTGGACATTTGTGTGGTCTTACCAAAGGAATGGTTGGGGAAAAGATTATGTAAATAACAAAAAATAATAATAAAAAACTAAGTTAGGTGACCCAGGTCAAGTCTGTTTCCTTATTTATTTCCCTGTATTGTTCTAATGTTTATTCCAGGAGAGATAAAAATAAAGGGAGAGGGGGAGGAAAACAATAAACAGAGGTAGTTTATAAAAATGTTGTAAGAATAATGCTGTTCCCATTATCACAGAGCACATCTGTCAACTCTATCCATTTCTTCTAGATGAGGTGGAGAGACCTCTGACATTTCAAATGCATCACCCTAATCAAATCCCTATCCTCCTGAAATGCTTTCTGAGACTGCATTATAGGTCTATAGAAAGCCATGAATGAATAATACTTTGGAGAACAATAAGTAAAGTAGCAGGAACAGAGCTGAAATAACTGGGTTCACCAGCATTAAAAAGTGAGGGAACCATTAATCCCCCAAGACAAAGTATTTTCAGCTCTACACCACTGAGATCTGCAGGGCTGTAGGGAGAAGCCACTCAATGTGTTCCCATTTACCACTGCAGAGCAGTGTAATTATCAGCACTTCTCACTCTGCTGTGCTGCCTGGCTGGAGAGTCAAACACAGAGTTTCACGAAGGGCTGAGGGGCCTTTAAAGGCAGTTGTCAGTCTCAGTTTTTCACCAGAGGATTTTTCTGACTTTCTTCTCTCAGCCCTCAGTAGCCACTTTTCAACCTCTCTCTCAATTGCAAAGTTTCCCTTGTCCTTAGAGTCAGCTTTGCAGAAAAAAAGGTATGAGGCRATGTAAGTCATGGTCCAGTACCTAAAACCATTTAAGAGTTACATTTGTTGGTTCAATTACAAGCACTGTAATTGGCTTGTTGTGTGATTTTGTATTTCTCTTCAGACACAATTCACCTCATTTGAGCTCAGCCACCAAAACAGGGAGTATCTAGTCTGAACCAGAGACCTGGGCTTCTACAATCAGTAAGGAGAGGTAAGCACATGCAGAAAGCAATTCTTCCTGTCTCAGGACTCACTTAAGACTAAATTATTTGACATATATTCTCTTCCTTTCCCCCCTCCATTAACTACAGAGAAAGCACAGAGGATAAGTTTAGGTGAGGATTTGTTTCATGTAACCATATRTGTCTAGAAGTTAAACACCTATACTCCCTAAACAGTCAGTGAGAGTAGTAAGAATCTCTACAAAAAGTAATTTGTTCCTTCTGTCTTAGACAAGGACCTTAGGGTGGAATGAGTCACCCTCTGGAAGTCCTTGTTTCTGTCTGTTGACTGTTGAGGGAGTCTAAGGATGGGTTTCATAACAATTCTTTTTGAGTGTTTACCACACAGGGGCAGCACAGAATATTTAGACTTCTGTTATAGTTAATATAATTTATATAGAACAGTGTCAAGAAATGAAAGAAATATGGTAGCAAGGGAGAGAAAAGGAGGAATATAAAGTCAAAAGGAAGCAGAAAGTATCTAGAATCACAAAAGGCCACTAAYGGGACTCTGAGAGGTCATTTAGTCCATCCCCATGCTCAAGTCTTGATCAACAAGAAGTAGTCATGTAGCAGTGCAGAGTTTGCTTTGACTGGGTACAAACATTGCATTGCTATTATCCCAGCTGCTTAGACTCCCGGCACATATTTTTCTTCTGCCTCTGGGAGTAGAGTACTCCAGATTTCAAATACAAGCAAAAAGGGATAAGAGGAAGGATCCCAGCAAATGACTTCATGCTCTGTGGGCACATTGCTTTCATCTGTAGTACTATCAGGAGACTAAGGATTTAGGATAAATGCACTGAAACGTTCCGGTCAAGGCACTTAGTTGATGCTATTGTTTCTGCAAAAGAGAAACAAGTGAAAACAGCTTTCTGTGAAGAATTTAAAGCAAGAAGCATAGTGTATGACAGTAGGACCAAGTTCATGTGGTTCAGCTGAATTCATTAGCAGGATCCCAACTGGAGTTACACTGATTTATGCCACTTAGGATTCTGGTTCAAAATACCTTCCTAACAAAGTAGTGTCAGAGTAAAACTAGCAATGAGACCTTCTCCAAGAGGAACTCACAGTTAATTTACAACCTTACAACTGCTAAGCAAGGCTTAGGTGAAAGTCTAAATCATGAGCTTGAGCAATGGAACTTGCTGGGAAATTTGAGACAAAATAAATTTTGATGGAAAAAGTTCTATAAGTCAGTATTTTCCTACAGAAAAGTGTTGTKTTTTTTTTTTTCTTTTTTTAAAACTTAATCTACTAAAAAAAAAATATATATTTTCAGACTTCTCAGAGAGTAATATTTTGATTAGCTGAACTGTACTAACACATTTATTACAGTTTCCAATTAGGGAAAGGCAGTCTAGGATGTCTCAAAACCCCACAAGAGTCATAGTGGACCTGCCTCAAATTAAATACTTTCCAAGAGGGAGGTTTCACTGCCTGGACTATATCTACCATGATATAATGCAACTTCTCCTCTGACAGTGTTGCAGTATGGGAGTCACATGATTACAACTCCATGTTAAGAGCAGTTTGAAGGGGTTGACATCCCACTGCAGTTATTGCTCTTTTCAGGATGAATTTCATGACAGCAGGTGGAGTTAGATGGAYATAATCTCAATATCAGAGCCCCTGTATTCCTGAAAAGAAAATGGCACTCCCTGCACTTACCTTCACGCAGATACTTCTATAACATGGATTATATAGGAAAAGATGAGGCTGAATTTTGCCTTCCTCTTAGGAGGTCCAATGACACATCCTCCTCTCATACCATTAGGGTAAGTACATAAATCTTACAAAATGACCCAAAGAGCTGTAGGAAGTGCTGCTTTCCCTCTCTCTTCTTCTGAAGATTTGATCCAGACAGCTGAAAAGAATGAACTCAGGATATTTATCAGTAGGTATGGCCATTGACCGATGCCAAAGAGATCCAAACAAATAATCCCAGCCAATGGCACTGAGCCAGCCATGAACAAGGAGTCTTCCTGGTGTCTGAGCAGAGGATGGGATGAAGACTTTCCATGTTAATTTCCTTTTATGAGCAGTGGCAGCAAGAGGTCACTTGGGGTGTTTTAAGTGGAGATTATGGGAATTTTTGCAGTTACTGGTCTTAGCTGCTATGGTTTAGGGAATTCCATTTATTTGGTGGTGTAATGAAGTAAGGACACTCATGTCTCAACTGTGGGAATGGTACTTGGCCCTAAACACTACTTTAATCACAGCTTTAATCTCTGGAAGGATAGAGGTGAAAGGAAAAAGTGGTTACAATACAAGACACTCCTTGCATCAGGCAAATGCAGCATAGTAAAAGCAGTTTGTCATGGGACTTCCGTCATCATCATGTATGAACATGTTCTCCCYCAGCACTGTATGTGTGCAAATGGGATACAGCAACCCTCTATCCTAGGGTGGGATCTAGTCCCACACAAAACTCATCACTACCAATTTTAAACAGATTCTTATTCTGGTTCCCACTAGTTTTCATTAACAATATCATTCTGGAAGTCTTTTAACTGCTCTGTTTATAAAGAAAAGATATAATTTAGTCACATGTTAACCTCAGCTCTTGACAGATGAGCAAAAACACCATTTGATCTCAGCTCAGTGTCTGGAAGCCCAGCACGTAACTGATAGCAGAACCTCTTATCTGGAATAGCAGCAAAATGGTAAGGTTAAAAAAATAATAAAAGAAGAAAGCTTGAGGAAAAGATAAGGAATTCAGAACTTCTCCAGGGTCTCCCTGAATCCCTGAGATACAGAGATCAGCTGGATTCATCTGCCTTTTCTGAGGGATGATATTGATTGTTCTCTGTGAGCCTCCTAATTCTAAAACAGGGTATGGAAGACCTGGTGGGATCGTGATTAAATAACATCATCTAATCATAACAAAACTAGCAAGGTGTTCACCTTACTCTTTAGGTTCAGGGTAAAATGAACCATCAACCTACTAAGGAAAAGATAGCCACAAAGGTCTTGGACGTACARCATCTTTTCATCTATCTGCCACTGGTGCAAGAAATCTCCATAGTCTGGGCTTCCTACATGGCCTAAAGATCATCCAGCAAATGGGACAGCAGCCTGAGGAAATGCAGAACATCATGTTCCAGTTTATCCAAAAGAGTTCAGCCCTGAGATCAAATGTACAGAGCGTGGTCCTGTGATTACAGTGACTCAGAGGCAGTCTAGGTTCACTTCAAATCCTGCAGGCTCCCTGGGTGGTACAGGCAAGACATTGCTTCTCCTGTTAGATACCTGTTTGACAGGCATGGTAGTCCTTTTTTTGTCCTGTCTGTTTAGAGATCTGTAAGACAAAGACTTCTAGGCATATGCAGCACTCTCCTATTTGAGACTTATTTTTAACGGGTGCTCTAGATACCTATGGAATAGGTCAGAACAAGGAGCCACCTCAACCCTTTGCTGCAGAAATGTTTCCTGAATTGCCCCACAATTCTTCAGCCGATGTTGCTGMTCTTTATCATTACCAAGGTGCTTCTAGTAAAGCTATTTTGGCAGAACTTGCACAGTATTATATATTAGGTTGTACAGAATATGGCAAAATAGGCCCTTTTGACTGTTCTCCTGCTAAGCCTTTGCACCAGAAGGATGCTCTACAGGCAACGTGCCACCTGTGTGGCAATTTAAACTGGCTCACTATTATATTATTTTAGTTATGACCTAACACAAGCCTAGAAGCTCAGGATAACGGGTTGTCTGACCTCTCTGCTCTCAGCCACTTAGTCTCTAGATCCACCTCTACATCCTCATGGAATAAGGGAGTTGCTTGCTGGAAGAAAAGACAGAGGCCTGAATGGTTACTGGAAAATCTTATTTAATGATTTGAAGGATCCTAGTAAGGTGACTAAATAGATTATGTTTACAAAGTTCTCCCATGAGTTGGCTCATTTTGAGTAAATAAAGCTGCTAGGAAGATGGGGAGATGGATCAGTCTTGTCTAGTCTTTTTACATTTCATTCTGCTAGATGTACCCATGAACCATTTTTGTTTTCATTAAATATTTTAAATTTAAAAAAAAGTAATCTGGGGAAGGAATTTTTAAGGGGAAGGGGTTTTTTGCAGAAAACTGACAATTTTTGCAGTCATTTTCTGCACGTCATGAGAAAAATCAACTTCACATTAAAACCAACATTGGAGGAAATATTTTAAAACTCCTCATTAGGGAATATTTTCTTATATTCATTCTTTGTTGTGACTTCCCTCATGTCTTTCCATATGCCCCATGCCCAATCTTAGAGAGTTTTCTATGTACATTTCTTGCACACTGAATTCCTCATTACAGCTGGGGGGCAGGGAAGGGCTAATACTCTTTATTTTAGGAAACTGCTCAAATACTAATGTTGTGGTCTAACCCAGCAGGCAGCCAAACACCACACAGCCGCTCGCTCACTGCCCCCTGCAGTGGGATGGGGGAGAGAATCGGAAAAAAAGTAAAATTCGTGGATTGAGATAAAGACAGTTTAATAGAACAGAAAAGGAAGGGAAAGTAATAATAATAATAATGATAGAATATACAAAATGAGTGATGCACAATGCAATTACTTACCACCCACCAACCAATGCCCAGCCAGGCCCCGAGCAGCGATCGCTGCCCCCCAACCAACTCCCCCTAGCTTATATACTGAGCATGACGTCATATGGTATGGAATACCCCGTTGGCCAGTTTGGATCAGCTGTCCTGGCTATGCTCCTTCCCAGCTTCTTGTGCACCTGGCAGAGCATGGGAAGCTGAAAAGTCCTTGGCTAGTGTAAGCACTACTTAGCAACAACTAAAATATCAGTGTGTTATCAACATTCTTCTCATACTAAATCCAAACCACAGCACTATACCAGCTACTAGGAAGAAAATTAACTCTATCCCAACCGAAACCAGGACAACTAATAAAAAGCAAGCTTATAGATCTACAACTATCTCCACAGGAAAAGGAAATTGGTTTTCTTACCTCTTGCCATCTAATCTGTTCTCAGCCATTCTATGTTCATTATGGTAAATGTACTTTTTCAAGACTGGAGTGGTGAAAGGAGCCTCATTGAACTCTCAGTGTGACTCCCCAGCTGTGACATTTCTTTTGCTAAGTCTCTGGAAGAACCACCCTGCAGCTCCTGACAATAATTAAACAAAACCCTGCACAAATTCCTGCTGTGAAAACAGGATCAGACTCTACTCTTCACACTGCTAAGAAGAGTACTACAAGCTCTTGTCTTTACTTTTTAGATGCATTTGTTTAAAGCTTCCCAGTAAGCTGTGATGTGAATGTTGTCTCCCATGAATTTTCACTATGACTGAGCAAAATGGTGTCTGTCCTAATTATAACATATTACTTTGCACATGGAGAAGTAATAGTTTTAGGAGTGGCCAAATCCCTCACCTTTCTCTTTTTGCTGGCAAAAATTGCTATTGGCTTTTCTCCTTTCTTTGGACCTTGAGTGAGGCAGAGGAAAGCACGCGGCCAGTTCATGGGGGATGAGTCTGTGGGTGCTGTGCTCTGCAAAAGTACTTGGTCTTTGGCTTCCAGGGATCCTGCTCCAGTGCTCCAGGCCAGGGAAAGGTTACATTAGAGAGAGATGAAGATTAAGGGAATTCCTGAGCTGTGAACACCCACTCCTTAGCTCCACTCTCTGCCAAACTCAAACTCTCCCACCCTCCATCCTGTGAGAAAGCACAAGTTGAACTCCCTCCCCTGGAAGGCCCTTTTGTCCAGATCCAGCTGTTGAATGTTACCTCATGCATAGCCTGCTGGCACACCTGCCACATAACATCCTCATTTGAAAACTCTTCACAGGGATGAACAGCTTTGCTTTCATTTCTTCTTATAGTCAGTGCTGCCAACAGGGGAAAAAAATACTGTCAGAATGTAAATTTTTTCATGTCTCAAATGTTTTTGACTCAGGGAGAAAAAAGCAAACCAAAAATCCACCCATAGCAAAGCAGAAATCATTAAACTTCAGAAATCAGAAAAAGAACAAGAAACATCATGGAGAGAAATGTCCCAGCAGTGCAGTTGAGCTGGAAGACTCCAGTGCTCTTGGGCTACCTACCTCTGTCACAGTATATCAGATTTCCTCACAATCAAAATTCAGGTTTCTGAGGTGGACCTGGTTTGCTGCTATCAGAAAGAGCCTGCAAGCTAAGCACTGTGTGACCTAATGAGGTATAATGAGAGAGGAATATTGTCTTCGCCATCCCTTGCTGACATATCTGAAAGGAGAGTTCAGCATTGCCATCATCTCTTACGGTGCTATTTTTACTACAGGAGCCTGGAGTTCATTTGACATTTTATGCTGCACTGCTGCTGTCTTCTGTTGGGCAAGAGGAAAACAAAAGGGTTTCCACAGCAATTTAAAGATTTTCTAGTGAAGCAGCGAGGTGATAACTTGTAACAGGCTAAGTCAGACTACTCTCAGTAATAACTAACCCAAGACCTCTAGTTCAGATTCAGACCAAAGCTGAACCTCTTTTAGACATTGTGGAAAGTCAGTTTATTTCACTTTGGAAAGTCAGATTATTTAACTTGATTAGTGGGTGCTGATTTCTGTACTGGACAGCTGAACTGGGACCACGGTCTTTCCTCTTGATACTCCTGGCCAGGTTGAAGTCCAAGGGATAGGAAGAGAATCAGATTTCTCAAGACCTAGAGCCCAATTTGAAAATGAAGAGATAATGGGTGGCTTCCAAGAACTTTTACAAAAGTACCTGAGTGAGTTTTGTAATGTAGAGAAGAAAATGGAACAAATATCTCCTTCCAATCCCAATTTAAAGACCCTTACTTGCATACAATTGCCAGCCATCCTGCTAGTCCTCTAATATGTACCATGAGTTGGCTGCCTAGGGACTATTGCATTATTGCCGAGATGTGCAACAGCTGGCAACATGTATTCACCTAGGAGGCATGTCATATCCTTGAAGATCAGCAAGGATGTCTCCCATGCTCTGTAATTCCCACCAGCCCTCAAGATATATCCTGCAACTGTGGCCTATTTTTGGCTTTCTYCTACACGCAGCAGTATACCTGTTTTTCCCACTGCTCTGGTAGGATCTTTCCATAGGTAGTAAATAGTGCATGGTTTATAGGCAGATTCAGAAATTATATCTAAGGTCAACTCTAGGTTTGTCCTTTGTACATTAGAAGACACCACATTTCAGCCAGTTACTCTGTGTGCTCGATCAATTTTAACTCTGCCTTCATGAGCAGCTTTGGTCTTGTCAACTTCTGCTGATAATTGTTCTATAAAACCTGAAAAGGACTGACTGTGTGAACACTTTTAATGTGATGGTGCTTAAAGTCATGCAGGATAGCATAAATAACCTTCAGACATGGCTAATCTAAATTGTTTCACTTGCCTTCTAAGAGCTGAGGAAGATTGACACAGGCAACCCAAGAACCCAAGTGGGCAGTTCTCTGCTGAAAGGCAGTACCTCATTGCTGAAGGGGAGGTATGATTAGTGTTTGCTAACAAATCAAGAAATCAAATGCAAATGCTAAATTTTCATTGCACTTGGCTTAGCCCATTTGAGCTCTTGTTTGAATGTGTTGTTATTATTTTGTAGTTACCCTTAAATTATTTTCCAGTCTAGTATAATACACAAGAATTATTCAGATACTGAAATGCAGGAAGGAAGTGTGAGACAGAAGGGGTACCTCAAGTTAAAACATTTTTGAAGAAGTTTTTCRGTTAGACTTGTCCATCTAATACAAAGTGGATATCTGCAGGACTAAGGGTGGTAGTGAGGGAAGGGCAGATACACATAAGTGTTTTGAAGAAGAAGAATGAAACTGAAGAAAGTATCTACCCTCCAATAGATTTTTAAAATTTATAAGATATTGCAGAAATAGGGAAAATACAGAAGTGCTTTTTGATGGCAGTGAAACTACTCTTAAAGTTAAGTGCATAGAGCCAAGCTTATGACTGCATCACAAGAGCGAGTCCTGTTTGAACACAACGGTTGAAAGGCTTTGAAGCCTGTTACTGAGGATAACTAGTGGTGGAAAACAGATTTGAACTACATATATGCCTATTGGGAAGGTGGAAATAGTTCCCAAGAGTTAAGCTCATAAACATGACTCCAGACACTGGGTAAAATAACCCTACACTGTAGCGGCACTTCTTTAATGAAATTGCATGAAACCACCTGTTGTTGGTAATGTTTATTTTACAATTTTTATATATATATATATATGTTATAAGCACTTTATTGCATGAAAAAATGTACTTTTGCCTCATGTAACTGGCCCTTCATCAAGCAGTGCCAGACAGCTGCACTGAGAATACTGAATAAATAATATACATGGTATTTCTTATTAATTGCCCAGACACCAGCAATAGAAGCATGAACTCAAACAGGAGCCACATGGCAGGAGAATATGGTGACTAGATCCATAAACTTCAATTAAAGTCCCTGTCAGAAAACAGTAAAAATAATAATGACATCATTCAATGAATGAGTCTCTCATGTACATTAACAGTTCCTGATGGCAGCTCCTGGGAGAAGGAGGGAAATTATGGAATCAAGAGGAAATAGGTAGCACACAACAAATTCAAAATGCCACCCAGTCATGCTGTACGGATAAGACTTTCATTAATGCCACTGAGCCCCCCATGCTGATCACAGCAGAGAGGGTGGCTCCAGCTTCCTGTGGCTATTAGCAGTTTGTCCTGAGTGTGAGGACAGAATTGCGTATTATGCTCCCCTTTACACTTCTCACCGCCCCCTCACATACACTTCACCATGCCATTGCTTCCCAAGCTCAAAACCTGGTTCTGATTTGCATTCCCTGCTTTGACTGCATACAGTAAAGCCTATGATGCTTTGCTCTTACTTTGCATGGCCTGTACTGGGCATACCAGTTATTTGTGCTCCAATACAGAAGGATTCAGTGTCATACAGTGCAAAGCACTGCAGGAAAGGTATGTCACCAGGTTACAAGTGCCCTAGCATCGGTAAGGTGGAGAGAAAGCATCTCTGAAGGGAACATATGGGACTAAACCCATTTGGCCCATGGTCTTATGAAAGGTTTTGGCACATCACAAGACCACAGAAAAACCAGTAGGACAGAGAGCGATTACTCCAAGGATCCTCAGCACCTGAGATATTTCTCTAAGTAGTATAGTATCCTTAAAGTATAGTATAAACTTAGTATAAACTAATGTAAGGCTTCATTCAGGACCTGAACAGGGTGGAGAAACCTGAACAAAAATGAGACTGCAGGAATGCAGGCACTTCCATTTTTAGGCTGAAGCTGTGATTTCATTTTCTGCCTTTGCTCCTAGAACTTTTTATTATAAATTTAATGAAAGATTATACTATGATAAAGAGGTTATTCAGTGGAATTAATGGCTGGGAAATTTAGATGAGATTAACAGGAGACACTGCTGTGCCGTGTGTCATTGGCTCATGTAATAATTCGATGTTGTCTCACAGGAGGTCAGCTAGTCAAACATAGTAACTCAAATCTGGGAAGGGACTAATAATATATGACCCCTACCACAGCTTACAGTTATGCAGGCGTTAAGCATGAGCAATCAATTTTCATACTTTGGAGAAAAAAGCTACCACTGTAAAGAGAAGGTATTTGAAATTGCCTCCTCCATGCTACTGATGCTGAGGGCTGAACGGAGCCACCCACCGATTTGTTGAGCAGTACCACAGCCATGACCCAGTCCTTCATGAAGTCACCAAAGGTTTTCTTTTGATTTTCCTCACGTAGAAAGTCCTCTCACAYGTGCACATATTTCTTTCAGGCTCTTGAAGAGTGAGGGTGGTGCCGAACAGGAGGACAGAGAGAGAGAGAAGAAAAGGGCAATCTTTATTGTTTTGCCACCTTAGGCAAAGGCATCTGTAAATGGCAAGAAATCAGACTTGATAAGCAGCTATTGCTGGTCCAATTTCCATAATTTCCATGGAAACCTGACCAATTGCCAGACTGTACATGCCAGTGTACCTGGAAGTGTTGTGTATGGGAAAGGGATTTTGGAGCAATCTGTTTTTCTGAGTTCCTCAGGGGCTTGCTAGCCCCCTTACTAGCCACTAATACCTTCATCCTAATTACAATCCCAACCAGTCAACTAACTCTAATGAAAATGAAAGATGGACGGGGGTAAAGACTGCACAAAAATCAGAGGGTGTAGAAGTACGTATGAGCCCAGCTAGTAATTTGTAAGGAGTGTTACGTACATTAAATGTATCTGGGGCTTAGCCAGCACTGTATGCCATACAAATACGTTTATGTGAACTGAGGTACCTCCTTTTGCTCAAGTGGCAGAGCACTAGAAAAAAGGTCAGATTTATGAATTTCTAAGCCAGAAGGCTGCTTGCTGATGGTTTAACAGCCGTTTTTAGAATTACAAACCTTTGTGTTCAAGTTTTGGACATTGAAACATGTAGTGAAAGGACAAATCTAACCTACACAGGAAATTATTATTATTTTTTAATAGAAATGAATTTGCAAGGAGGTTCTACATTTTAGCTCACTTGTGGGACCAAAAAAAAGCAATAAGATAAGGAGCAACAGTTATTGGAACAGGACAGCTCAAACCTGGCAGGGAAAATCAGCCAGTTTGCAAGGCTGGCAGCTAGTCAGCCAATGAATGGGCTCTCATGCTAACAAATCCCAAGCAGTGATTGAATTCAGTACAGGATTTCTTTCTCACTTTTGAGTCCTAGTTTATAGACCTCAGGACAAGGTTTGTTAAATTAGGCTATAATTCCTCCATTATAAAATGACATCTTAATGGTTCTGATCTTTTGGAAGACTTTTAGCAGATTAAGAGGTGATAGGATAGGGGAAAAGATTTATTGCACGCTCAAAGCCATGTGGTAATCCAAAGGGATTTATAGACAGTACTCTTCACTACTTGTGCTGAACAAGGCTGTGAATTATTCGATTCTGATAACATGAGAATCCTCTTACAATACAGTATGAGCTTGACAAAATGTGAATATTGCTAAAAAAAACATTCAGAAGTAGATTTTTCTCCTTTTCCTGTTAGTTACCTTTAAAGGAGTAGAAACTTGGTTTTGTATAATTTTTAAGTCTCTTTAGATAGTTTTTGTTCAGAGCTTCCCTCTGAGTTGAATGTCTATGGATACAGCTAGTTGGGAATGTCCCTTAGAAACATTTTTCTAGCTGTTGGAGYGTGCAAAGCCACTGAAGTTCAAACTTTGTCCAAGGATATTCATTTCAGTTTGTACAGGAAGGTTTCTAGGACYTGGGAGAGAATTTTAGGTCAGGGTGGGGGAAACCCAAATTCATGGCCTTATTCAGCCTAGTTCAGACAAGACACTGGGTTTAAGGGTGCCCTTAGACATGCTGTTCTGTTGCATCTGAGCTACATTAATTTGTAGCTCTCCAGTTGCTTTCCACTGCTAATCTGTTGCAAGGAGAAAAAACCCTCTCCAAGACTTGCCAGTGAAACTGAATGTGTAGCCAATAGTTACTCCATTTTCGTCAGAATTATCTAACCTATGAACAAACTACAGTTTAAAGAGTTTCTACATAATACAGTGTATACAATAATAACTACTTGTTTATTTGAATCTGAAATATTCCTTAATGCATCTCTGATTAGATTCTCTTATGATGAGCCTCATTAATATATAGCTCTGGATTAATTATAGAAATGTTTTCATAACAGCTTTAGGAGGTAGTGAAAAATGATTGTCTTCATACACCAGAGAAGACAAAGGGATTATATGATCAATCCAAGGTTACAGATG
The DNA here is from genome assembly GCA_035582835.1 of Phoebastria nigripes. Taxonomy (NCBI): domain Eukaryota; kingdom Metazoa; phylum Chordata; class Aves; order Procellariiformes; family Diomedeidae; genus Phoebastria; species Phoebastria nigripes. Next base: position 508,693 of record JAYKAV010003058.1, read on the forward strand.
ATATTTGTGGGAGACCCAGTAACAGAAGAGCCAAACCCTAATGCTTCATCCTTGCTTCACTTTCCATACTTTGGAAATTTGCTTTCAAGGGTTTTAAAAGAATTGACAACAGAATTTATATTCTTAGCTGGAACAACTGATATTCTTAGCTGAAACAGTAGGGAAATCCTAGAGCAGAAATACGAGCATGAGGGGAAGTTCAATTGGGAAAGAAACAGTTGTTAGTTCAATAATAATTTCATAGGAGAAAAACAAAACCCAGTTAAATAAGCTTGATACACTTTTTTTTTTCTTTTTATTAAATAAAATCACAAGTTTAGTTCCAAAGGGGTCTGCTTTTTAGACTGATCTGAACTAATAGACAAGCTAGACTCCCTTAAAAGTTTGTGTGGTTTTGGTACATCTGAGTGCTAGGTCACATAGTAAGTACCCRAGAATTTGAGCCACATACAGAGATGATATTTCTCATACCTGAGAGAGTTCTAAGATATCCTGGAAAAGGCAGAGCAAAAGCTGGAGATCAGCAGCGGAAGCCAGACAAATTCACTCTCATAACAGGCCTTGATTTTTTTTTAACAGTCATGATAACTAATCATTTGCACAATTTACCACGGAACAAAGCAGATACTCCATCACTTGAAAATTTTAAATCAAGTCTGAGTGTTTTTTCAATGAGACATATTTACTAAGCTGGCAGCACCATGCTTCAGTGGGGCGGGAGAGGGGAGAAATTACGTGTTGAAATTTGTTACTCTGCATTATGAAGGAAAATCACACAGGAGATTCCTTCTGCCTATCAGGCCCAACATCTTTCTTTAGTGGTATGCAGTGACAGGATTTCACTGTTGTTAAAATCTGCTTTAACCCATTATGTGTTTCTGCAGAGAGGCAGGAAAGGACCCCAAAGAACTAAATATGGAAAGTCTGATATAATCACTCAGGTTAACATTTTGCTACCCACACACAGAAGAGTGCTTGCGCATGCTTCTTTCTGTTTTTGCTCAGAGCTAAATCTTTGCAAAGATTTATATGCTTCCATCACAACTGACACCTGCTGCATCTTTTGTGATTTTACACACTTCTGTACCAAAGAACTCCATTTGATTTCTTTTTTTTTTTTTTTTATTTTGCCACTCTGTGTTCTTCCTATTGGAATCTAATTTGTAATGATACTTAAAAGTCAGTGCCATTTCAACGGGGGAAGATTCCTGCCCTTCTAGAATATATGTATTTGTTTCCTTTAGATGTGGAATTACTGTTCTCACACAATAGTTGCCACAGAGCATAAAATTATTTCAATACTAAGTTAGCAATTGGAATTACACCCTTGTCGTAATGCTTTTAATTAGTCATTACTCATTGGAATGGAATMTTTTTTAATAGTTTTTTCACTTGATGAGACTGATTTTCACTGGAAGAAAAAGCAGCTGTGCCCAGCCATGCTAAATTTGAGATTATGACAAGCCATAGGGTTATATCCAGGATGTACAGTATGCTTTATTTCACTCTGCTTGGCAATAGCTCAGTGCTACAGTCAGCACTGTATGGATTGCCCTGTAATATGTCTACAGAGTACCTAATAATCTGCAGTGAGTCATAACAAGAGGCTCCTTATCATGATAGTTTTAAGATCAAATTTAGGAAATTCAACAGGGTTAATAAATAAGAGGGAGACATTCACCTCCATGCAATAATAGTGTCAAGTCTATTTAGAGCTCCATCTTATGGGCTGAATTGAATTGTTACGAAGGGGTGAAGTGTAACACATTGTCACTCTTGAGTGAGGATCTGAGCTCTGCATAGCAATTGAGTAAGTTGCTAGTTGTTACTTGACTGTCTCAGGCCAAATCCATGCCAGGCGGCAAACCTGAGAATGGTAGGTGCTCCCCTGTGCTTTCAGTCCTTTTATTTGGGCTCATGTTAATGAGCTTTACAGACCCCAAGTGGGAGTGATGGCAGCGGGGCAATTACATCAGTTTCTGAACTCAAGGGATTGCTATGTTGCAGTTGCCATACTAAACAATCCCTCCCGGTCACAGCTCTGCCTAGCCTCTTTCCCACCTTGCAAGAGACATTGMAATGTCCACAGATTCCCTGTTTAGTGTCAGACATCATGTTTGGCTATTTGTTCCAGGCTTTGTTTCTACTCCTTGCTTCCCTTGCTCCCAGATCTCCCTTCCTGCTGAGGCAAACCCACCTCCACTGACTACTCCACTACCTTGGGCATTTTCCCAATCTGGGCYAGCCCAGGAGGTTTAGGTAGACTTGTTGGGGTTGTTAGCTTTAAGCCACCACCAGCTATGTCCCCTCTCATCCAAAGACATGACAGCAGCCCCTGGCACCGCTTCACCACTGTGAGAGGAATTTACTGTTTTCTCTGTTTTTCTGCTTCTGCAGAGGTGCAGAAGTAACCTCCTTTTAGGCTGATTCAAGTCCAGCCCCGCTTTATAAAGGGGAATAAGACACTGGAAGTGGGAGTAAATTTGAAGAGTTTGTTCATGTCACATTGACTGTCCACAGTCAAGTATACAAGACTGGACTGTAAAGGCAAAATGTACTTCCATCACCTTATTTCTTCTCTCACATAAATGTTCACACAACACTGGGCTACTTGTTGGCTACCTGAAATACGATGTTTGTGCCTGGTGGTGGATAATAAACATCCCCAACCCTATAAAATAAGAGTGGTCCTTGTCTCACTTCTACTCCAAGCACTTTACAAAAGCAATACATTAGGCAATGGTAGTTCAACAACTGTCTAGTTAAACAAAATGACCATCAGTCTCTCTGCAATCGGAGCTCATGCAGTTTCCAGCCCATTCTGCTGAGGAAGGAATCCTGTCTAAGACAACGATATGTGTTTCAGCATTATTTTGAGTTACAGTGCTGCTCTTCAGTATTTCCTGAAGAGTAATGTGTACATTCTGCAAGCCAGTGGATAACAGTGGATAATCCTGTCTTGTTGGATTAGGAATTTTTCACCAAAATCTGTTTTATACTTCAGTTCCCCAAACCTGATAAGGGTTATGGGATTAGGAAGACTGTATGACAGAGTGTCTGCTTCTGCTGTTCCCACCTAAGTTTTGATCAGCTGGCCAACTTCAACTTAGTTTGATGAGACATAGGACTCCTACACTCAGCACTCCTACAGGGTGCGGGTCAAGAATACTCTCAAGGGATAATTATGTGGGCCCTGAACATCCATACAAATCTGTTTTGTACAGGTAGGTTTTTTCATATCAAGTAGGGAAACCAAGGGCATTCAAGTAGTCTAAAGGGAGATAAAGCTATTGGCTTGGGGAGGATGTGGGGTTGTAGAGGATGTACTAGGAAATCCAATGTAATACAATCAAATATAAAGCTCATAGAAAAACAGACCTTGTTAGGTCTATTGCTTATAGGAACAACTAGTTCATTATAAATGCTGGCTTCTGCAAAATTGCTGTTTCATTTTGGACAATGTTATTAGTTACGACTATTTTCAATTTTCCCCTTGGGCAGGAAAGCCAAATGGAAACAAAACATTTTTTAATTTGGGTTAAATTTGCCTAAGCTAATGGAAAGTGTATTTCACATAAATGCTCCTCACATTCTCCTCCATGGAACTGATTTTATGGCCTGCTACCTGTCTCATGAATAGTCACTGCTGCTGAGATTTCCCCACATATTGCACTGTGACAATTTAAGTTAAGACAATTTAATTTTGGACCTACTCCAAACAAAAATTAAACATTTCTAAATGGAATTATGTTAAAAAAAAATTGTTCCAGGAAAGAGGTTCCTTGCTTTGTCTTTTCTTCCCAATTAGGATAAAAACATGAATGAAAATATTAGAATTTTATATGGGAGGAGAAATCCAATTTCTGAATTAGTCTAGCTGTGATTATATAGTTACTTAAAAATCACATCTTTGTATCTGCCTATTTATAATTTCATCTGTCTATTTATAAATTCATTCTGAATGATGACCTACATAATTCTCTTCAAATAAATCTCTTGATAACAATTAATGAATGATGCCATCTTACAAGTGAGGAAATATCATGAAATGTGTTTCTGATGCAAACTCATTGAAATCTTTGGAAATTCTCTTTGACTTCAGTGGCCTTTGGATCAGGTCCCTGCTGTGTTTATCTAGCTTGAAAATGTTCCCAAGGTTGTGCTGCCCTGAATGAGAAATAAAGTAATTCAATTCCAGATATTATGTAGCTTAGCAGAAGGGAAAAAAAATTGAGGTCATGGTGTGGTTACAAATTTTTTGTTCTTTTTTGCTGTTTTTTCTCAGGGTGGAAGTAGGTAAAGCTTTCATCTCGTCTGGACTAATAGTAATGCGGATTAGATATAATAGGAAGAATTTCATTTAATCAGTTCAATGAATTTTGCCTCATTAGAAATTCATGCCAATTGTCAAGTTCTAAGTCCTCCCAAGATTGCCCTGTTTTTTTGAGAAGTGCATAGAAGGGTTTTATCCATAGACTGTTGGGTTCAGCTAATTACATTAAGAGCTAATACGATTTCCTTGTTTATGCTGTTTGTACAGGAAGATGATTGTCTAATCCTTTAAGAAGTACATTTAATTTTGGTTTCTATTTCAAGTCTTTAAATTGTGTTAACTACTTCTAGTTCTCAAGGTAAATGTAGTTTAAATCTTAAATGTTTACTTCTGAGTAGCTTCAAGGATGAAGCTGCTCTGGTTTCATTTCAGAAAAGGAACGTCATTTCAGGCCCATTGGTTCTAAGCTGGAGGGCAATGGTGGAAGCAGCGGAGAGGGAACAAGAAAACTACTTTTCTAAAGTAAGTTCAGGACTTCATCTGCAAAATTGTCACACAGTGCCTGGCTAAATTGTTCATTGCTACACTGCAGTCATTATCACTAATTATCTGTCTGTCTGTCACGTATGTCTAATCCGGCCATCCATCTTTATTTAAGTATTTTAAATTTGAATTTGGAAGTACATAATGAAATGACACTTGGCCTAACAAATCTGTGTACATTAATTAATTTCCTCTCTTTGGAAGTTATGTTTCTGTTGTATCTTTGAAATAACATTGGAGGAAAAAAGTCTTGAGAAGCAGATAAATAAATGTCACTGCCTAAAACTGCATGCAGATAGCATTGTCAGGCTAGACTTCTTTCTGTTTTTCTTGTTTTTATTAAAAAATAAAAATTAAATAAAATTAGGGATGCTGACAATTATCAGTATTGAAGCCCTGGAGCTTTGATGGGGGTTAAACATCCCTTTTTGTTCTCAACTTCTTGTATTTCACCATTGACCCTTATTCAGATTCTATGCATACATTATAAAGATTTGTGCTGCAATACAGTAAAGTCTGGTGTCTCAAGGTATCATCACCCAAGAGGCAGTAATATTGCATTCTCTATGACATTTCCCATAGGTCTTCTCTAGAACTTTCAGCCCATGATCCATTATTTCTAGGCAATTCATGAAAGGTAACATTAAAAACAAGTTCTTATAATTTCTCCAGAAATCTACCTAATCCAGAAATCTGAGTCTCCCCTGGAAAATTTGTAGGAAGAGTCTGTAAAAAAAACACCCTGAAATCCATTAGTTTCTACTATTGCCTAAGCATGAGTCTCAAGTGCAGATATACCTACCACACACTAGATAACATACTACCTCCAGATATTGATAATGGAGACATCTACACCCGAGCTAGCTGAGGATGTACTTTTAGAACATGCTGTAAGGAGAGAGACATATAAACAGAGAGTTTAGACTTCAGCTATCAATCCTGTCTTAGATGAGTTCAGTTAAATCACTTCCTTTATTTCCATTTCTACAGAAAAGAACTGGTGATGCCTCTTCTCTTTCCTGTATCTTGTATGCCTATTTAGGTGATAGACTCTTCATATCAAAGACATATGCTAGGTTGGACATCAATCCTTTAACTTAGTTACACCTAGAATCATATAATATCTCGAGTTAGAAGGGACTCATAAGGTTCATCGAGTCCATGATCCATTGAGTCCACCTATATACTCTTTCTTCATTAYGGCTACAGGAAGCACCCTGAAGATCATATCTTTGGTGGCTTAAATCAAGCTTTTCAGTCCTCTACAAATTATTACATTCTCATGGGATAAGAGAGGGAATTCTCTTGTATTAATCAAGAGAAGATTCAAGTGAATAAATATGATGTTAATTTTTGAAGGAGAGTGCAGAAGTTACCATGGGATTCCCATCAGAATCTGTGCTGGGACTTCCACTATTTAACAATTTCATAAGGGATCAGGAAAAGTGAGTAAATAATGTTGGGGCAAAGTTTGCTGACAATGAAAAATTTGGACAGACAAAACGAAGGTAGCTAAAACTATAGCAGAACAGGAGGAACTACGGAGTATCTCATGATACTGAGTGAGACAATGATAAAACAGCCAGTAAAAGTCAACAGAAAAAAATGCACCTGAGAACACTAATTCTAGCTGCATATATTTAGTGATGGGCTCAGCAGGAAGCTTCTGACAAATTATCTTGGCTGTGGCAAATCTGAGTGCCTTAAGCCTGCCCCCAGATAATCATATCCACCTCCTCATTTCTGTCTTCTATGTTTTCTTGTTTAATGGTAGAGTTTTTGTGACTTTTTTTAACTTCCAAGTATTTCATAGACCCGGGTCAGAGTACAGAAAGAATAATTAAGGCGGCAAAACCAACAAGAGGTAGCTTCTAGTAGGGGTGAATCAAAGCGTGTGGGAAGGGGTCATGAAGGGAATAACAAAATAGATTTGCTGAAATGAAAATTGTTCATAACTCAGCAAAAAGATTATGGAGTCCATGTGGACATTTCCCTGAAAACATCAGATGGGTGATGAAAACAATGAAATAATTATTAAGAAAACCGTGGAGAACTAAACAGAAAACCCTATCAAGCCACTGCATACATCTATGGTGCACCATCATCCTGACTCCTGAGAGGAGCTCTTCTCATTCTATGCCAAAAAAGGGACACACTCAAAAGGGCACAAAACAGAATGACAATTTAATCAGGAAAGTTAGAATGACAACCATGCAAGGAGACAGTAAAGAGCCTGGAAATTTTCAGCTTCCAAGACAGATGACAAGGATCATGGGTATACAGTCAATTCTCAAAAATCACATATTATGTAAAGACAGTGAAAAAGAGATGATGGATTGCTGCTTTCCACAGTCTAAGAGCAGAGGACACATAGTATTATTATCGTGTGTCAGAGCTTATAAAACTCAGAACAGAAGAACATTTCCCAACAACACATAACGAAATCGTGGACATTGTTGACACAGTATTCTGTAGATGGTCAAAGTATTGGCGGATTAAAGTAGAAGTTAAATAAGATATAGCCTCACTGGTACCTGTTAAATTCTTTAATTGGGATATAACCTCTAGTTCAGTGTTGTCAGAAACTAGAGGGGTATATCACAAATATTTTCAAAAGCATCCAGCATCATCTGCTGTTAGCAACCAAGAAAGAGACTGTCTGGGACTTTGCCTGACCTAATGCAGCTGTTCTTATGTCGTGTTCTTTTCTTAAACCAGTACTGGAATTATCTTAGTCATTACTGCACTATATTCACAGAACATTGAGCCTTATATCTGGCTCACAGTGGTAAGACAGGTCATTATTTATCCATATCATGTCATGTAAACTAAAGACACTGCATTATAATTATTGACATGTGTTTTATAGAATTATCACTGTCACCATCATCAGAACATGCCATGGACGTTTTTTGTCTGTTGAAAGAAAAAATGATATCTATATTTTATGTTTTAACCAGTAAGGAGTTTTCATATTATTACTTTTTCAGAGGGGGAAACAGAAATAGGAAAACAAAAATTTCTCATTAACTCCTTTTCCCATCAGTAAAAACAGATGAAACAATTGTGAGCTAGTATTAAGAAATGCTATTCAGAGCTAGTTTAGATAGTTACACCTTTGTTAATGATTTCCTGGCTGAGATAATGAATTGCACCTTGATATTCTTACATCTTCTTACACAAACACAAAGCTGCAAGAAACTGGGATGATGCCAACCCACTCATCTCACTTGTAAGTCATTCTTCACCTGCCATTGAAAAAAAAGTAGCTATAGCAGACTTTTTTCCTCTGCCAGTCCTCTGAGGGAACTCAGCCTTACAGGTGCAAAAACTACTTGATGCAATCCTCTTCTCCACCCAGTCCAAGAATGAATGAAAACCATATTAGTTCGATGTTTTTTAACCTGATCATTTCCATTACAGTGATGGACAGCAGAGAACAGAGTAAACAGAAATGGGCCCATCTTCACAGAGGATCGGGCTGCCAGAGCTCAGGCCCCGAGTTGTCCTGCTAGACTACAGAGGAGATAAAGGATGCCTTTGGCTCATTCTTGTTAGTGATAGCTCACCAGCAAGGGAGACCTGACCTTCAAGCTCCCACCTCTGCTTCTGATAATCATATCATGAAATCAGAATTTTGATGAGCCACAGTTTGTTGCAAAAGATAACATAGACAATTTACATCCTTGTAATCTCTTCAGGACACAGTGTAACACAGCTGAAATACACTAGCCAGTATTAAAGAGGCAGAATAACTGATGCAGTAATTCAGAAGGTTACCTGTGTGTATTACAGGTGTAATGTGTCTTATCAAGGACACTGCATATTTACCTTTATTTCCAAACTCCTTTGGACATGCGATTAAAAAATAATATCTTAGACTGGTCTTGAAACTCAGTCTAAACAGTTCAGTTGGACTTTATCAACACTCTTTTTTCATATTCTTTTTAAATGGGCAAAAAATTCCCCTCATTTACACTTAAGTATTGTCTTGTAACTGCTAGATACAGAATTTTCACTTTGGTATTTAAATTACAAAAAGTTGCGTTGCATTTGTATGTAAAACATAAATTTGTAGCTGAAAAATATGGTGCCTCACTTGCAAATTCAGCTCAATAACTGTTTAAATTCAGGTTGCACTTTAAGTTGACTGCTTTCTTGTTACTACCTATATCAGTAGCGTGAATATTGATGCAGAAAGGAAATTCCTAGAACTACTTGAGCAATTGTTGGGATTTTCCATCATTAAAATTATATCCAAAGGTAGTTTTCATTATCAACAATTTCTGAAGACGTTTTCTTTCACATAAAGATTGGTTTAGAGATGAAGAGAAGAAAAGGAATTGTTATGAAGGTTTTGATTGAAACCAGAAGATTTTTAGCTAAAAAGTTGATTTATTGGAAAAGCAATAATCTGTTTTGTTAAAAAGTGATTTTTCTTCAAAATCACTATGTTTTTATTGATCTGCTTCAGTGGTTATATACCATATTTCAATCCGGGGAAATGGACTCCATAACACACCATTATTTCAGGCATATGATAACTCTTCTGAACACAGGAAACAGATTGATAAGGTTAGCTCCTCACATTCCAATGATTAACACAGCTTTTGGCAACCCTTGCTCAATATCTGAAGGGCAAAATAAATAAATAAAAGAAAAATTAAGAGGCAGGCAGAATCCATGACTGGATTGAAGATTACTGATGAAAAACAACTTGTGCTTCATCTGAACACATTTTCCTTGCAGACTTGTCCCTCAGTGACAGTCCTGTCTTAGTGTAAAGATAGCAGGTTATAATTTTCAAGTGAAATTAGACTGGATATGTACTCTAAATTTTAGTATTTTACACATGTGCTTAGATACAATATATTATATATGCCAAAAGCTGTAGAACTGTGATAGTCAAGAAGCTATCTATCCACACGAATTGCTAACAAAAATCAAAATTTGTCTGGTCATAGAAAATTGTTGGTATCTCAACAGATTGCACCAAAAATATAAGCGATTTTACCTTTATTTGCAGGAACATTCGTGTGATTTCAAAAGGACTCATTGCCACAGCTAGTAAGTACTACATACATGTTCTGAATATGGCCACATGCTCAGGGTAAAATGTTGCCCAGGACCAGATACACTGATGCTCTTAAGGCTAAAAGGAATTCTCTAATCTGTGTAATAACAGCCCCCATGTCAGAATCAAGCCCGCAGGACTGACTGTGATTTAGCTGTCCACAGACAGCAGCTTTTTGCAACACCAGGAAGAATTTCTCCACCAGGAAGAATTTTTTATCTTCTGCAGAAATCAGCTGAAAAGGGTAAATTTACCCTTGTCAGACTTGATGCCTACCTGAAAGCCCAATTATTTGCAGATCCCTGTATTTGCTGGTGGATGATGCTCAGGGAGAGAGGACCATGGGGAAGCACACTCCACAGCCGTGACAAGTGTCTCATCTCTGGCCTTGATCCTCAGGAGCCAGAAAACCTCCATGGTCCCACCCAGTAAGGACACAGGAATGCACTTTTATTCTGGGAAGTGGCAAGATCTGAAGTTTTCTCTCAAAGAAGTGAATGACCTGCTAAAAGCAATGTTAACCTTAAAAGAAATTTTACTTGCCCTGTCAGGGCTCTGGTCTCTGTAACCTACTCACTCCCAGGAAGACCCATGACTGAACTCAGCCGATTAGTGCTTCTCTGACTACAGAGATCATGATAGTGCCACGACCCTACTTAAGGGAAGAGCAACTGTATAAAAGGGGGATCAGTCAGTACAAATTCTGGCTCAGACCTCGGCTGGGCATGCAGGATAGATGTACCTTTTCCATAAAACTATTCAGGCAGCCTCTGGCCTCAATCCCGGGGCTGAGTGACTGCCTGGTTCACCCTCATAAAACTGTGGATGAACACAGTCCCAGACAAAGCTAGGATTCAGGTAAACAGGAGATCCAAATTCTCCAGATGCTCTGACAATTGCAATCAAAGTTACCTATTGAACAGTGCTGGAGGCTCAAGTTCTCTTTCTACCCACTGAGCATACCATGTGCAGACACAATTGCTACTGGCCTCTACTTGACACAGCATATTCAAGAACCAATTTTACTCAAATCATCTCAAAACAGTCATTTGTGTTTCAGAAGAGCATTTAAAGCCACACAGACTTTCAAAGGACCTTGTAGAAAACACTGTATTAAAAATACTGTTGGTAGATTCATAGTAGGCAACAGTGTCTATCCTAGAAGTCTAAATAAGGATGGGAATACACATGTATATGCATATACACACACATATATATGGAGAGATATATATACACACAAATGTATACATAGGCGCATGCACAGGTGTACACACAGTACTTCTGCTTGATACTTGAGAAACCAGCACGCTGAGGGACCACAAGGTTTAACCTAATCCAAATCAGCAGAGGCAGGTAAGGAATCATGCTTTTCTCCTGCGTCCTGAGTCAATAAACCATAAAATGATTCAGAGAGGTCGCTCTCCCAGCTACGCTCTGTCCTCAGGGAGCTGATACTAGATGGGCTGSAATTCCAAGCGAGACCTCGCCATATATTTATCCAGCCTGCCTCCCTACCCCTTTGGGGATAGCCATCCCACACAGTAGCTGAACAGCCTTCCCTGGCTGCAGTTTTGTGCCCTGGATCACAGAGATCCAGGCATTTCTTTTCTTTTTCTAGTCACCACAGCAGATACTATGTTAAATCAGCATCAGCTGTAGAGTTTCATATTCTGGCACATCCTGGTGTGCCAATAGTTACAATCTGAGACCCCTGCCTCAGCATGTCTTTCAGTAAGACTAAATCATTCCTGACAAATAGATGCCTGCAGTAGCTGATGAAAAATGGATGGGCTTGCCTGACATAAACAGGGTTTCGGAGAAGGAACTGATTGGCTTGCAGAATTTCTCTCCTGGTTGAGGATTCTGAGGTTCAGTGCATTAATGCTAAGTGCTTCACTCATCACCTTACTAGTTTTCTTATTCATTAATTTTCCCCTATCTCTCTTTCCTCCTTCTCTTTCCTCCTACCCCCAATTTCTGGTATCAGAATGTCTGAGAGTCAAAATTCAGTTTTTTCTTCTATTTCTCAAGTCTTCAGGAGGCTGAGACCTGCTCAGCCAGAATATTTTCAAAATACACTGGTGCCGACAAGTCTCAAGCAAATGTATTCCTCCCTGGCTGTGCTGCAAGTAACTTCCCCCCTCCCCCCATTTTGTGTGATTTTCATGAAAGTCATCAGCAGGAGCTATTTGAGAAGGTCATTTTCCACATGGAATGAGGAAAATATTAGGTGACAGGAGAGAAGCCAAGTAATGTTTCATGAATGCAGACTTCCCCTTCTGTCTGAAAATGACTCTCCCAAAATATACATACTAGAATCTCCACCATTTCCCTCCCCTTGTGAAGGCATCATGATGTTTGTTGATTTGCTCTGAATGCCAGTCAAATAAAACACCATGTATTCTGCAGAGCTCAAATGAAAAAAAAAAACAAAACAAAACTCCTCCCCTACAAAATACACCAGCAAAGCCTGACATGAAGTGAGCTTAAATTCTTTGTTCTGTAATTGCTCTGACTTTATAGTTTCCACAGGACATGTCATTACTACATACTGCCCGTTGACAAACATGGTGGGAGCTGAATCTATGGGGAAAATGTCCGTTTTAGGAAGGGTAGTGCCCAGTTTTGTTATTTCCACACCTGTAAAGAACAGTTACAATTCTCTCTGTAGTGCCTTTTTTATGATATAGATGACAAGAAAGAACACTGATTTTGAGTAGTGCTTGCAGGCAGTCAATACTAGTGATGAAGCCTTTGAAAATCAGGTTCACTGCTTGTAGCACTGAGCTACAGTCCATGGGGAAATTAATGGCCTTTCTACACTCTTAAATCTGAGTAAAACGGGTCCATTTCTGCCCACTGCAAATGAAAAAAGAGAAAAATAAAACCCAGTCCACAAAAACATGGTTTCTGTAGAAAAGGAGACTCATAAGAGGAAGAACAGTCCTGTGGTTTGAGCAGTAGCCTGGGTCTGTGAGACAAGCACTAGGTCTCCAAACTGATCCTCTGATCTTAGGTGACTAGGACTGTCAGTTTTATTTAGATACTTTATACCACTGTTCTAAGGACACCAAAATATCTGGTGCCTCTGGTATGTTTACATTGTCAAATTAGAGTACTCTTGATTTAGCCCCAAGTCCTCTTCCCCCAAATGCTCGCCATGCACAGGGGTTGGATCATCTGTTTCAAAGACAGTACCCCAAGCACCATGTGGTTCTCAGTCTACTTGCTGCTCGGAAGACTTACATCAGGCAGGCAATAACACCAAAAAGACTCTCCTACAGCAGATTCATGTTGAAGCCTCCCCAAGGCTTGCAGACATGCTTTGTCCCAACCAGAGCCATCCTTCAAGCAGTCCTCCTGCGAGAGGGCCTTCAAAAGAATTTGTCTTGCTAAAGCACCCATACACAAAAGTCACAAAGGTGAAGCTTGACATGAACATACATCAAGGGGACACCATCAGCAGACAGGCTGTATCTTTGTGAGGGAAAGCTTCCCACCAAACGTACTTTAAATCCCGGTCTTGGAAGATCATGTTCCCCAGCCTGCAGTATTTTACAGGCATTATGGGCTGGAAAAGGAAAGGCAGCAGATGTGTCTTGGTCAGGCATGAAAAATGAAGTGCTTTAAGGGTGTAAAGGAAGGAACAGCTGCTGGTGTCCATGGGAGGGGTATGGTGGTCTCAATTCCACTGAGGTAGTTGGTGGCAGGAAATGTCAGCATGGCTGTGCAGAGTGGCAAAGGCAGGCAGAAAGATGCCATAGATTGTCAAAATGGGATAGGTCTTATACCACAGTAGCCCCATGACTGCATGCGTACAACCAAGGCCTCATAAACAATGCCTTGGATGTGTTCCTTCTGTCTGTCTCAAAGGGGTCATGTGAAAATATATGCATTTTAAGGTGCCAAGATGCACTCACAGAGGACACATATATATACACAGGTTGTTTCCTTATTTGAAAGGAGTGTGTAATTCTCGGAAGTGGTGCATTTTTTCCAAGCGCTCTTTCTAAGTAGTAAGGGAGAAGAGGCTGTTACTGCATGATAAGGAAGTTTCTGAATGATAATTTAAAGATAATCTTTTAAGATTTGGAGCAACCTCATTATGCACACTTCTAAGTGACTTAACTACAAGTTTTAATTATTCCTATCTCTGTCTTGCAGTTTCCTCAAGAAGCCTTTCAAAAAAACCATACAGCTCATAGCTGAACTGGGACCTTGCAACTCATAAACTGTACTTCAACTTTGGTTGACTGGAAATAGGTCTAATCCAATTGCTTGCCAACCTTCACTGGAATAATAATACTGAACAAATAACCCCACAGGCAGTAACACATTGCTTTTCCTGCCAATCTCAATTTTAACTTGATTTTTTCTTAATGCCATAGGCGATGTCAGAGACACTCAGGACAATATGTTGCCAAGAGGCATGAGTTGAAGAATAATAGTCTGAACTATCACTCTTAATCCTAGTTTATATATACCTGTAAATATTAGTCATAAAGCATAGCCAGATACCTCCGGGGAGACTTAATAAGATTCTTATTTCCCTACTCTAAGCAGTTAACGTGCAAGGTGGGAGAAAGACAGACAGGCAAAGACAAAAAGAGAGAAAGATCATGAAAAATTAAGTGTTGTCTAATGTTTTGGGTCTTTTACACCTCTGTTCTTATTATCTTAATGAATAGATTTTGCCTGACATTTATCTTATGGTCTTGATTCTTTCTTGATCCTGAGAAACACTTAGCACACTTAAAAGGGCCACATGAACTGTTTGCCAAGTCAAAACCAAAGACCAATAGGGCACGATAACCAGAGGACAAAATACGGCAGCTGAGACCTTCTTTTTCCTCCTGCTCTGAGGATTTCTTACTTGTAGTAGTGAAGTATATTGTACAAGGAGGGAAAGTTTGGTTTAACACCAAAACCATCACACAATTCTTTCCCTTCACGGGGTCAGCAGTTGTGAATTCAGCTGCGAAGGAGCCTCAGCAAAAAAACTCATTTCACTTGTTGAGTCCRAAATGAAAGAAGGAAGAAAAAAAACCCAGTCTTTTTTTTATATTTCACATGCAAAAAAGGAAAACTTTGTGAACTACTCTTATATCCTGGACTAGATAGCAATCTCTATATAACAGCATTGATACCTAGCTTGATACTTCCTAGGATTGTGTTTGACTTTTTAATGTGCAGCACCACTTTGGCTAACAGTCATACTTGACTCTTGAGTGTATTCATATCTTCTTTGTGTTGTTTCCAGCTGACAAACTCGATTTTTTTCCCATTTCCCCACAGACCTGACCATCTGTGTTAACAATACCTTCCATCTTCATTTCCTCAGCATATTGGCCTAAGTGGGAGTGTGTTAATACAAGGTTATTATTGAAAATATTAGGTACAATCAATTCCAAAATGTGTCCTTTATGAACTGCATTAGTTACCTTTTTCAAGCTTCATATACCTCCTTTCAACACTGATTGTTATCTTCTAATTTCTTATTCCTCCATCATAATACTCCTTTTTTAATCTTCCCCTTTTCTTTTCCTTCTCTTTTTTTTTTTTTTTTTTTCCCCTGTTTTTAATCTATAAAATGTTTTTTTTAAGACAAGAGCACCTGTCTTTCCTAGAAGGGAAATTCCCTTATCAAATACAGTTATTAAGTTAGTCTTCTGTGATCCACCTTTGGAAAACCGATATTTTACTTGATCCCATTTTTCAGCTACTTTGACATCTCGAATTACTCTTTCTACCAAAGTGTTTTCAACATTTGAAGGCTACAAAGAACTGACAAATGCATCATCATTTTCCACTTCTTAAATAAATATGCACTGTTTGTTCTTCTCCACTACCACCTTCTAACACAACAGACTAATGAAAATAACTTTCTATAAATTAAAAGTCTTTGGAAAAACCAGTCTCATTCATGGCCACTTCCATGTGGAATGATACAGTGATGTTTCCCCCTTTTGAACCCAATCAAATGGGACTTATCCCAAGAAAGAATGATCAAACCTATCAACACAAGAAAATTTGCATCTAAATTACTGAATTTTCATATCTTGTTTTTAACTGATTGATTAGACAGTTGAAATAAATCTTCTTTAAAGTACTAGAGAGCTTGAGGGTTTATTAGATTAATCTGAGAAAAGGAACGAGTACGATGTGCACTAYGCAATGTCTTTCAACTTCATTGCGTGCCTATTAGGCTGCAAAAAAAGAATATTTAAGTGTCTGTTTATTAACTGATTGTCAAAGAGGCCTGATTATTTCAAGGAGATAGCTTTGCACAAGAAAGAGTAAGATGAACTGAAGAGTTACAAAATGATTGATTCATTTCCTTTGGGTGAGGGGAGGGAATAAAATAAAATAATGAAACATCAGTGTGTCAGATCCATTTATACAGGATTGATATTTAATGTAGCTCCTTTTGAAGTTGAAATTAAATTTTCTTAAGAGGTATTATTAAAAGGGAGATGGGATGTAACCTTCCATCAAGATACCATTATTTTAATACATCTTAAAAAAAATGAACTTTTTTTCCTGAAGTGTGCTAGTAAATTGATTTATGCAGATCTAAGCAGTAATTATGAAATGTGCTTATCTAGACACCTTCTGTTTCTATTGATCCTACACGTTATTCTGATGAAAAGCTCATAATTCGTAGCATTCTTGATGTTTAGAATTGTTGGAATTATTTATAACTTGCTTTCCAAGGGTGCTGCTAATGAAATAGAGTTTGAAACTGATTTGTAATGCACCAAATTGTCTGTTTTCAGGCACTGAGCACAGATAGTTACAGCACTCTGCTTTGCAACCCACAAATGGAGAATGCAGCACCACTGTGGAAAAAAAAAGACCAGTGTGGGAAAGGGAGGTGTCAGTTTTTCCAAGGGTTTCAGATCAGGAAAATGGATAAAGCCAGGAGATTAAGAAACTTCTAGAACTGTTGCAATAGACAAAACAAGTGTTTTGACGGCTGCTGGGAAAAAAAACTTAAGATTGTCCTGATGCTCATCTGCTAGTGACAGTTACCTCTTTCAACAACCTATGATGTTTTAATTTCTTCAGAG
Organism: Phoebastria nigripes; assembly: GCA_035582835.1. Taxonomy (NCBI): domain Eukaryota; kingdom Metazoa; phylum Chordata; class Aves; order Procellariiformes; family Diomedeidae; genus Phoebastria; species Phoebastria nigripes. The sequence goes on from JAYKAV010003058.1 coordinate 525,653, forward strand.
ATTTTCTATGAGCCAAACCATCTGTTGAAATTGTAACTGCTACTACAATTACAAATTGCTGGGGAAAAAAGAATAGCCATTCCTTCTCTGAGCAGCGAGGACTGAACTGAAGGCTTCCAGTCCTTATCACAGTACTTGCTCCAAAAATACCTTCTCGTGGGGTCATTGCGGGAGAAGATGCCGTGTGTCAGTCCTGAGAGCTCTTTCCTACTGCTCTGCTGTCACCTGAAACCCACACAGGAGGCTGCACAGAGGAGACAGCTGGGGAGTTTGCTGGGAGGGAGGAGTGTGGGGACAGGGGAAAGAAAATATACGAAAAGTGAGAGGGCAAGTGATTCTGTGAACAGCTGGTATCGGTCTGACCACAGCCCGGTCTGGGGGTATGTGAAACAGGGGTGAAGTGTCACAGCATTTGGCTGTTCCTTGTGGTGCTACTGGGATTTGGCTGTTCCTACATGTGCTTTTCATGGGGATAAACGCCAGCATTTGTGGCCCTGCTCTCCCAGTATTGACTTCAGGAGCTAATTGGCATTTCTTTATCCTTTCACCCCGTAAGGGACAAATCTTACCATAGACTCTTTGGGCACCTTTTATATCTGCAGGAAGTTCATGTGCCATGACAATTTAAAGAGAGAGTGGCATTTGTGCTAAACACATTGCTCCCTTACCAGACAGCAGTGACAGCAGATCTAGTCCACAGGAGTAACATTCCCAGAGACACAGCTATGGCAACACAACCTGACAGCCATCAGAGTCATTATCATTTATCATTATGGTACCAGCTAATACCTTCAAGAACGTCTCAAAAGTCCCTTTAATGGCAGATTTCTAGTCCCATAGCAGAAAGAAAGCTGATCTAAATTACCGTGGAGATTATACTTGGAAATTCCTGGTCCACATCTAAACACAGTGATGCACAAAACAAAATTTTTATTTTCCTGCCATTATTACCCCTTTGAATGCTACATTGGATTAGGATGAGGACATTTGTCCTCATCCAGACGGGCCTCTCAAATGTGTTTGGTAGACCTTCCATTAATATGCATCTTGGTATTATCCAGAATAAAATTATCATCTGCCACAGGCTCTGTGAAACACAATTGCAAGCCACAGATGACCCAGAGGCTGTAAATTACCCACCTCTCAATTAAGTAGAACAAAACAGGGCATATCCAGGGAGCTGTCAGAAACACATGATGCCACAATGAGCTACAGAGCTCTGTCCGTAACCAAACACAGCACAAGTATATTCTAAAATAATTCCATAAAGAAGTGCATAAACAGGAGCACAACCGATTATAAATACTAAACTCATAGCATTTTTTAAAATCCAATAGAACTTCTTAAACTGAAGCCAAATGACATCCCTATTGGCACTGATCTTCACATTTGAAGATTACACTAGATCTTAATAGAATTAGGAAATTGCAACTGCTCAGCAAAAACAAAAGGAATGAAGCCTACTAATAGGCATGAATCCCAAGAGTCACTTGCATTTCTGTTCAGTGTGTTGTCACACACTCCATCCAAACAGGTGTTGGGCATGGCATTTACAACAGGAATTTAAATTCTAAAGTAGTCAAAATAGCCTTTGTTTAAATTCAGTTATTCTTTTTTGGAAAGAACTGACCATCAACCCCAGAATTTTCCTTAGATGTGACTATGTAGCTGAAATTTCATTTAGGAAAAAATTCAGAACAAAAGGGATTATACCGTTCTTTGTCTCATAATGACTTCTTATTTCTAACTCTATTTTCAGAAAACAGACATTCAAATAAAAAGAACAAAAGAAACAAAACATGTTCAAATAACTCTAAAAACTTAAGCTGAGACTGCCTTTCACTATCAATCTCCTGGGGCTTTCAGATTCATTTTACAGAATAATTCAATGCTACACTGACTTTACCCTTGAAAGTGTTTTGTGGAGCTCCTGCTTCTTACAGTGACCAGTTATTTCTAATCCTGTGTTTGATCTGCCTGTTTTGCAAACCCCAATGTACAAACCTACTCTTACCCAATGCTAATCCCAAAATAATACACTCAACCACCCAAATTAATACACCCAGGTCTGACTAACTCAAGCCCAGCACTGGAGGGGGTACCCAGACATTGACCTGGAACATGGCTTGCACCCAGAGGGGTGGAACAAGATGGTCTTGGGCTGTGAAAAGCCTATATTTTATCATTAATATATTTTCTGCTTCTGTCTCTGTCCCTTATTTCTAACCAGATGTCAAAGCAGAATGCTCTTCTCCTGAATTTAGGCGCAGTCTGTATGTCACATCTTTAGCCAAACAGGACTTCATTCTGTAAGACACAGGGAAGCTGGAAGTGAGAACACAAATAATAGCCACCAGGCCCTGACCTCAATGACCAAGAGACTCGAGGTGTTGGGTGGGCAAGAAACATTGACTATGTTTATAAAGTCAATGATGTTAGTAAGTTACTGTGTTAGGATTAATTTACTTTTCCAAAATTACTATTTTTTTTCCCTATCCTTCTCTCCCTTCCAAAGACACCATAATAGGAGTCTTTGGAACTTGGTGATCAACTTAAATGAACTCAGGTTCCCTCAACAACTTAACTAGAAACATGCTCTCAACTTCAAATAACACTTTTTTCATCTTGTTTCAGAGCTTCTGACTCATTTTGTCTCCAGATACAACCTTTCTCTAGTGCTCCTGTTCCTGGTCACAGTGTTTGCAAATTCCTGGAAAATGAAATGGACAGTGAGCTCTCCTCTGACATTGATCCAGTCAGCTGTGCTACCAGCTGTCCTTGCTTATTTGGGCTTTCTTTTTTTTTTTTTTTGGGGGGGGTGGGGGTGGGGGTGGGGTGGGAAGGAGGGGATGTTTTTGAGCATCGTGATTCTACAAAAGCTCACCCAGGAACATGACAGTGAGAAGATTTGCTCTGATAGCAAGGAAGCAAATTAAAGGGTGAGCACTGTAGACTGAGCCAGAGGCTGGGAAAGTTGATGAGAACTGCTCTTCCATTGCCTACTGCTTCCTGCATTTTGTTTTAGGTCATTAATGATCTTCAGTTGATGTTGGTTGAATGGTAAAATGAAATATCCACTGAGCTTTAGAGCCAAAATGCATGAAACTGATAATTTTAATGGATTCTGTACCTTATGTGTCATGGGGAATCAGCAAAGAAAGGAAGGAAATCCCTAACTTAGTGAAAGGAAAACCCTAACTTAGTGAAGTGCAAGAAGCCTCTCTCACAAGGACAGCCGTAAATAGGCTTGAGGTTGCAGATCTATGGCCAGCGTGGCCCTACAAGCTTTGGCATAACACTCCAAAGAAGTGTTTTGTAAGATGTCATCTAAGGGGAGGGAAACTTCTCACAGAGCTTAGAAAGTTTTCTTCAGAGCTCGGCCCTTAGGACAATTAGATCTCAGAGCACCTCAGTGGGCTGCTGCCAATAGAGGCTTGATTTGCTGTCCATCATCAGCTTGCTGTATTTTCTTGGAAACTGTTTCTTTCAGGCTAACTCATTATTTTACGGTATACCTTGAGGTGACATGTATCTACTGTGAAAGCAACTACGAAAGGATATTGTGACTGAAGAGATTTGGTGCAGAGTTTTGTTAAAGTATCTTTCTGAGTTTTGGGATAAATCACTCGTATTTCAGGGGCAGAATCAGATTGGTTTTAGACCGTCCTTCCTATTTAATTTCTTTGGTGATAGCGGAATGGCCAGCTTCGAGGGATCTATTTCAATTTGTCCATTACAACCTGGATACTGAACAGACACCAACACAGTTGTGTATAAGGACATGTCCACCTTCATCTTTCCTTATCTTCCAAAGACAACCCCTCTGGTAAAATGAAATGGACCTGAACAGGAATACCAACATGTTGACATTTTTGTAGGCTGGGATCTCAAACCAACTTTTGCTGCTCTTTCCACATCCTGTCTGTCTCCATGTTGTGTGGAAATTAAAAGGCCATTGTCCTTTAAGCAAGGCTGTATTGAACTCAAATACATAATGCTAAACTATTATGGCTGCTGGGAACTAAAAAAACTTTTTTCTCACTCGGTGTTAATAACAGCCACAGCACAGTGAGCACACTTGTAGATAATGGTGTTCTCACAGAGTACACCAGACACCTATCACAGATGTAGATTGTCCTGGTTTCAGCTGGGATAGAGTTAATTTTTTTTTCCTAGTAGTTGGTATAGTGCTATGTTTTGGATTTAGTATGAGAAGAATGTTGATAACATGCTGATGTTTTTAGTTGTTGCTAAGTAGTCTACTAGTCAAGGACTTTTCAGCTTCCCATGCTCTGCCAGGTGCACAAGAAGCTGGGAGGGAGCATAGTCAGGACAGCTAACC
>JAYKAV010003059.1:0-35028 GCA_035582835.1 Phoebastria nigripes
GGTCTCTTCTGCCAAGCAACTAGCGATAGGACGAGAGGAAATGGCCTCAAGTTGCGCCAGGGGAGGTTTAGATTGGACATTAGGAAAAATTTCTTTACTGAAAGAGAGGTTAAACATTGGAAGAGGCTGCCCAGGGAAGTGGTGGAGTCACCATCCCTGGAAGTATTTAAAAGATGTGTAGATGAGGCACTTAGGGACATGGTTTAGTGGGGCTTGGTGGTGTTGGGTTGACGGTTGGACTCGATGATCTTAGAGGTCTTTTCCAACCTTAATGATTCTATGATCACAGACTCATCAGTCTCCTTTTCCGTTACTGCAGGAGCTCAAAATGATTATCCTGAGGGGTTGGTCAGCAGAGAGAGTTTTTGCTTCAGTGACTGTTACAGCGATATAATATACACCAGAAATAATTCTTCCCTGCTCTTGAATCTACCGTATATACAAGGCCCAAGGTTTTGAATATGCTTGCAAAGTAAAATCAAAATCAGACTTGACATTCCCAATTGCAGCGTGTACACGCCAAGGACAATCTCCAGCCATTGTGCAGGAGCTGCCTGCCCGCCACCCACCCGACTGCATCCCGGCTGCAGAGCAGAGGCAATTCGCTGCCTTCCACAGCTCCTGCTGTCAGAAGGAACTGCCAGGACAGACAAACTGCCTAAGGAAGCCCTGGGGCTTCCCAGGGGTGTTAAGCAGATTGGGAGAGAGGTGTGGAATTGGCAAGCAGAAAGTGAAAGGACTGATGGATTTTCAAGGAGGGGAAGGAAATAGGTCTGATGGTTGGGATGCAGTGGAGAGTCTTTTTATGGTGGGATAAACATAGTAATAATGGGAAAAAACAATCTCCAAAGAAGTCCTTTGTTAATATTTTGGTAGTACCTCATGTTCCAAACCCATGGAAATGTAAAGGATGGATCCAAGATGGCTTCCAGTCAAAATGGGCTTAATTAGGGATACTACCTGAAAGTCAAGTGAAAGGCTAAAACTGATGCCTAGATGAACATTTGGTGGTGGCAGAAAATGTATGTGTGGAAGGGGAGAGTGGCTTTCAATGATCACCATGATGAAGTTTGTAATGAGTTTGCAGCCCTACCAGGTTGTGCCTCATACAGCTAAAGAGCCACAGTGATTCATGAGTCACCTTCTCCTTTATCCTACTAATACATTGGGATTGATAACAAAAGGAAGTGAAAAAGAAGTTGCTGTGCTGGTTTCAGCCAAGAAGTTTTCTTAAGAAGAAACTTTACTCAGGCTAAAAAAAAATCTGGATTTTCTGTCTCTGAATTTCAAGATTTTTCTTTTTATCCTTTTCACTGTCAAACAGATGAAACAAGATAGCCAATTACTGAATTGTCTGTTCGCTTTCTTCTGGTAATACTGTATATATGGTATTTTGTTGCAAAATGAAGAGGAATGATCTTCTTCCCCAAAAAAGTTCAAGAGCTTGGTGTCTCTGTCCTGTGCCACACCTGACTTTCAAGCTGTGCTGCTTTCCTGTCTCTATGAGCATCTTGACCGGGCAATATGCGTGTTTAGCAACTGTTGCTGAACATAGCAGTGCTCTGAGGGCTGCATCCCCATCTGTGATTCACTTCTCTGAAACACTGAACAAACTAGTTTCAGGGATGAAGCCATGAAGATCTCCTCCCCGCAGGCTGATACAATGGATGCCTCAGTCATTTTTGCAGATTAGTCAGTTATCGTGTTATGGTCGCTAAAGTTTTGGAACATGAAAATCCCATCTGAGGCTGACGGTATGAATGACAAGTCAACCAGTGAAATGGAAAGCCAATTCTGAGCTGTCGGGAGAGCATGTGTTTATGGACATCATCATCATCACTGATGCAATATTCCGAAATGATTCCCCAGAAATTCAGTTTGTTTGAACCTGGGAAGATGATGTGACCAACCTCCTTCACCTGCCTGTCAGCTCCTCCTCCACTTGAGAAGGCATTGCGAGTGATAAACCTCCAAGGAGCTGGATGGATTCCCTGCAGGCATCCAGTGCAGACTGGCGATGACGAAGTTCATCCATCAAAGGCCAACCAAAGAGGCCAGCTCTTTCTCTGCTGCAATCACACCATCTGTCATTGGTGCTCTCTAGGTTTTGTGGTATGATAATAGGAAATTACACTTTCTTGGAAGGATATTGAGGAAGCCTAAACTCTCCTCTGTCCCTAAAGGTCACAGCTGAGACATTGGCAGAGAAATTCAAGGTGGCTGCCTGCCTTGCTCCTGCTCCTATACCCTGGCTAAAGAATGGACTTCAGTCTGCAGGGCTGCCAGGTTTGACTTAAATTCATGTAAGAGATCTTTTAATTGAAATGTTTGATTAAAACATTTATTATTCAAACAAGAAACTTCAAGATGTAATTTAAACCTTATAGAAAAGGTTACACTCTGATGATACATTTTTCTTTTAGTTGTTAACCCTACAAAATGGACTGTAATAGTATTTTTTGTGATATTAGATCCTCTTTAATTATGTCTTTTCTTTCATGTAGCATGTGCTAAGGTTTCCAGTTGTGTCATAGACTTAAACTCCTTATGCTAAGACCATATGCAGCTGAAGATAAAACTCAATTAAAAAAAAAAAAAAAAAAAAAAAAAAAAAAAAAAAAAAAAAAAAAAAAAAAACAACAACAAACAAACAAACAAACAAACCAGATCGAGAAGCTATCAGATACTCTAATGCAATTTCAGTGGCGTATTTCAGCAAGAAGTACAATCTACCTTTTAAAAAAATGAAAATGTTGCTTATGCTGTTGATGGAAAAACAAGTATTTTTGTAGTTAGTTAAGGGCCACTGCTGAAAGTATCTGACACCCACCTTTAGCTGCATCTCTGACAGAGAGCCTGAGGATGCTGTGTAGAAGTCTGGCTATTCTGTAGCTGAGGAAGGAGCGCCGAGAGAAGGGTTTGTTGCTTCTCAGAATTGCCAGAAGATGCACAATTATCTGAGAGAAGAGGGAAATCTCTTAGGAGTTGTTTGTGCTGTTGATAATGGCAGCAAATGCTGTGCTGGGCTCTATAGAGGCATACAAAACACATGCCCGGGGGGCGCTTACTCTCTCAGCTGTTGTTCAGTGCATCTGCAGAATTCCTCCAGAGGCTGGACGCAATGCTGGTGTTCATGTCTCTGTCCGTGACTGCCTGGCAGCTCCATCTGCTATGTAACCTCAGCAGAGAATTGTCCAGAGACCTAAGTACTAAAGCCTTGGTGCCTGCAAGTAAGTGCTGTTGGCAGTCCACACTGAAACTCTATTTTCTGTAGTAAGTAATGAACTCGAGCTCTCTTAGCAGAGCAGCAACATGTGTGTTTTCTGTCCAGAGATACCTGTAATCTTTCTTTTTGCCTAGCTCGTAGGACAGCATCATTATCTCTCTCATGACAGCAAGCATCTGGTGTGCTGGGTCATGTAGGAGAAGGATGTCAGGCTCCCCAAATTCAACACCACATCCAGCCTAATGGAGCATTTTTGAGCATGAAGACTCCTGGGCAGTATTCCTCAGCATCAAGCCATAGAAGAGGGCAAGGTGCTGAACTGTAAAGCATCTAAGCCTTGGACTTGGTACTGTAGATAGAGGAGGCAGGGTGGGAGTGCCCCCTCCACCTGCTCTCCACCTGCCTCCAGGAGCAGGCTTCAATGTGCAGGGTGGTAGTAATCCCTGTGGCCCCCTCTAAAGCCAGCAGAAAAGAAAGGGACCCTTTACACGGGTGACTAACCCTCTCTGTAACAGACACAGGGTAAACCGGATCTCCTGGAAATGCCCCTCTCTCTTTTGATGGGCAAGTGAGCCCCAGTTTTTGATGGCTGAAGTCAGAGGAGCTGCCCCTATGTGTCCTGACTCGTGCCTGCTCTGTTTCATGTGTGCAACCTTGTCTGCTGCCCTTTCTCCCCACATCAATGCCAGGCTGCATATGTTTAAAAGTCTGTGTCCCCAGGAGCAGGCAGCTCTGGCAGCACTCCTGAGCCGACGTGCATGAGCAGCTCCCAGAAGGGGCACCCTCTGCATGGCTGGAGATGACGATTTGAGGAGCAGGGAGATTCCTAACCCCATTGTTTTTATAACCAGTTCTCTCACTGCCAAGCAGCAGGGAAAGCAGCGGGCATCTCTTGCAAAACCCTCCAGGTTTCTCTTGCTTCTGCGCTTACGTGGCCAGGGCAGGAGGGCCGCGGAGCAGGTCAGCCACCCCTTGGCAGGGCTGGTGCCTCTCCATGGGCCCTGCCTGCAGTGACCCCTGTGCCTGYAGGCACCCTGGGGCCTCAAGAAGCTATTTCTTGCCAAAATCATAATCTCTGAACAAACAGAGGAGCTGTGCAGATAATAAACCCTTGGTGTTTCAACCTGTCATACACACAAAGCAGAGCATTAAAGTGAAATGACATGCAAAGCTGCTGAGAGTAAGTATTCAAGCAGAAAAAGCATTCAGGAAACCTGCAAATGGGACCTGGGCATGTTTTTCTTATCATTAATTCAAAGCTGTCTGCAGCATGTTGATGCTGTCTGCATGGAGTGGTGCACRTCAGAACACTGACCTCATCTTCACTGCAAAGCGAAGGAAAGGAGCTGTAGTCCCCACACGCAGCTGCCCCTCGGAGTGGGTCTCTCTCTGGTTTCAGAGGCTGGTCCTTGCTGCTGTGCTGTGCCCCATACCCGGTGGGGAATTAACTGTTTCTGAAATCAGTGAGGGTCTTGCTGTTGTGTTTCAGAGAAACTGGATTGGAAGCCGAACAAGGCAGAAAGCACGTGTTGCAATTAAAAAGCAAAAGCATCATGGCAAATGTTGTAGTTTACACTGGAGGGAAAGATTTACAGTTCTGCTGTGTTTCTTTCCCAGGAGGACAGGGCTATCCTACACGGCTCTTCATGTGGTTTTACAATCAGAAAACTGATGCAGCTGAAAACTAATCTTTATTTTCTACTGGATGGGGTCCCTGATCACAAGGGCACAAAGACACCAGTGTCAACACCGAGAGAGTGCGGGACCACCCTTTCTGATCACAGCCCATTAGGAAACCGCAGCCTGCACGTAGAGCTTGAGCCTACAAACTTGCAAGAGCCGCACACAGTACTCGGCTTTTCCATCCCGTGAAGCAAAGCTGTGTTTTTTGTGAGCATCTATGACCTGAACCGGGTTGATTCATCCACAAGCCACTCCTGTGTAAAACAGAGGTCATACAGTGCTGAATCCTGCCCTGCACGCTCTCTACTCCTGTGTAAGATATAAATAGTTATTGAGCCTAAAAATGTTTACAGTTTTTTCTATACCTGAAAAGAAACTAGGTTAGGCAGTAAAAAAGCACATCATTGCTTTGTCTTTTTTTCCCTTAAGGAGAGAGGAAGGTGAACTTTCTAGACAATACATGTAAAGGGTTTTCATCAGTGGGTGTTGCATTGTTACTTGATGGTAAACAATGTGCTGATAAGATCTCTTAACATTTGCTGCATGCTGCTGTAACCATGATGAGCTGGTGATAGAAGCCAAGCCAGGCTTGTAGGGAGATACCAATATGTTGTATCAGACCAAGTTTAGATCGTAAATGTTGGACACAGTATTTCTAGTGCATTTTCACTTGAGAATCTCTACATCACGCATGGCCAGGATCCAGGGTGAATAAACTGAATTTTATAGTTTCTAGCATTTGCTGTCTCCTACCAGCTCAGCTGGAGGAGAGGGGATGGGAAAGGGAGAGCAGGGAGTTAATTTGGTTTCCATTGCCCCATGATGTTTTTTCTTAGAACACTTCACCCACCACAACCCCACTGCAGTGCCCAGACTCYAGTGCCTCTTCCAGAAACAACACGGGACTGTTCCCGCTTGCCCTAATTGCTCCCCAAAGCTCATGGTCTTGGCAGCAGCTGCCTGCAAGTGGGGGTATCGCTGCTTGTCAAGATGAACCATGGTAACTGGAGAGAAGAAAGGAGTCTCTGGGGGTTCTTAATATTCCAAAATTCCTGAAGTACTTGTGCAGTAAGATAAAAAAAGCCTGATTCATTTTGCATTTTAATAAGTCCTTTGGCAAAGAACTTTTATTTCCCGAATCAAGACGACTGGCAACAACTGCTGAACCAATGTAAGCACGGCAAAATTTAGTGGCCCCACTCACCTGAGATCAAAAGACAGTCTGAGAAACTGCCTTTGAAAACACAGTGCTGGAGGGAAAGGTACAATCTAGACAATGTTTTTCATTCTTTATAAACATGACCATATAGCAGCTTCAACAGTTGATGTCCTCATTGCAGCTGCTTGGAAGGTGCCATGCTAAGCTGCTGTGGCTTTGGGCAAGAACTGCTTTAAGTAAGGCTGTCGCAACTGTACCTGCGGGAGGCACGAGGAGGGGCCACATCTCCTGGCCAGCTGTTTGCATGGCAGAGGCGAGTGGTCCGGCTCCTGCAGCCCGTCCTCTCCTCTCACCAGCTATCAGCCAACGGACCCTCTCTGAGACACCAGTGGGGAGGATGCTCTACGTGCTGAGGCCGCGGTGGAGGCCCGGGGAGGCTGCCGGGACATGCCGGTGCCACAGGGTGCTCCTCCTGCGAGAGCGGTGGTTGTCTTCCTGTGCCGAGGTTTACCGAACTGGACACGTTCATATTGGAAATTAAATCCAAAGTGCCTTTTGGGTGTTAGCAACAACTTATACCGCTGAAAAAGAGAAAAAGTTGTCTTTTGTGCGGGCTTAAAACTACACCGTTTGGGATGTGATGAATACTGTTCACAAAGATTCAAGTGAACACCCAGGAGTTAATATGATTAAGATCATTTATTCCTTTTGTAATTCTAAGAAAGCTTTCAGGTTCATCAAGTGAGCAGCTTCTGTTCCTTTTATCCTGAAATGGGTACACCTACTAGAGCTCGCTGCATGTCACTTTGACAAAATACATTTTCTGAGCCTTATCTACATGAAAAAAATCCAGATTATTATAAACATTTCTATTCACATCAAAAGCATTTTTATTTTGCAAGCATTTCTTTGTTATTTCCTACTTAGGCTTCGCTGCTAAATCACAGCTGCTGAGAGGGGAGCTGGCACCGCTGCTCAGCCTTCCCACCTACCGCTGCTGAGCTGGCAGGGTTTCCATTCCTGCACAGGGACGTCGGGTCTGCCGCCGGTGGCCCATGGACATGCACACACCCAAAATAACCCCTGGACTGTCCAAGCTCAGAGCTTCTGCCCCAGGAGAGTCGGGAAGTGCTGCAGGCTCTGGTGTCCCGGCATTGCTCTGCCCAGGTTTGCCCATGTGTGGATGGGGAGACTGTCCCTTCTGCCCCACCACAAGTGCCGATGACCAGACATGAGAGATGGCCGCCGACATCTCAGCAGGGAGCCAGGAAGAAAAGGAGCCGGCAGCACCCAGCTCCTGCTAAAACGTGAGCTGGCCTGGCGACACACAGCCTCCTGCATCTGCTGGGCATCGACCATTGACGCACCCAGGCAGAGGCTGCAGGAGAGGCGCTGCTAGCACTGGCAGGCGATGCTGGTGTGAACAGGCCCTGGGTGAGAAGACATCTTGGTGCTGAGCACTGTGCTGCTGGGACAGGGCCTGACCTGACGCATGTAGAAATAGGGGAGACCAGAAGCTCCTTTCCAAGGAGGGAGCTTGCTCCGGCCCTGTGAAGGACAAGCTAACGTGCCTGCTGGGGCCTCGCCTGCAGAGCTGAGCTGTGGCAAAATGGGACATAGCCGCAGTGCACAGGAACGGACGCTGCTGCGAGACAGCAGAGTGGCATCTGGCCTGGCAATGTGATTCCCACGGTTAACCGTGGGGTAGTTTTTTGACAGCTTTTTCTTATTCTGCCAATAAGTACACAATAGTGTACTTGTTTGCAGTTGCATGTCTGTGAAGACCCTGCAGTCACACGAGATGTTATATAAATCAATTACTAATTTCTTCAGTGACTGAAATACCAGACAGCCTCTGGAATGGCTCAGCTAAAGAAGCAAACCTGGCGGGGTGAGAAGGAGGACAAGAGACCTCCCCACGCATGGCAGAGTGTGGGGTGCAGGCAGCAGGCAGTGATGGAGGCTAAGCTGAGAACAGGGTTCCCACCCGTCCAGGGTTTGTCAGCAGAAGGAAAAATTAACCCATCCAGCATGTTTTAAGCACGGCTATGAGCCTGCAGGGCACTGGGCAGCCGGGTCAACGCCAAGCTGCTCCCTGCACCAATGCACTGCTCTCCTCCCTCGTGCCCGGTGAAGCCCCCTTTGGCTCTCGCTGCAGTGACCACATAAACTCTTCGGTCCTTCAGATCCGAGCCAGGCAGGCAGGGCTGCGACCTGTCTGGGCAGAGGCAATGCCACCTCCTGCCCCTGGGGAGGAACAACCCCGTGCACCAGCACAGGCTGGGGCCGGATGGCTGAGAAGCACAGGGCTGCTCACAGCAGCCTTCTACACTCCTCCACTCTTTCTTAAATAATTTCTTTTTAAAACACATTCGTTTCTTGGCTGATGCTGCTCAACAGTTTGCATATTGCTGTGCACCGCAGTGCTCAGCAATGCCCTACGGCATGAGACGGCTCCTGGCGAGCGTGGGGCGTCAGCGTGGTTGGCGCTCGGAGCTGGCAGACCCAGCCCATGCCTGTGCAGGTGAAAGCAGCCAGGCTGGGTGCGCTGGGGACACAGGATGGCGAGGCCTCAGCAGCCCACAGAAGCTGAGCCAAAGGCTCCTGGACAGCTGCACCTCACTGCCAGGGGTCGTCCGCTCGTGCTTGGAGCCTCGTGCTCTCCTCGTCCCTGCAGGGTCTGTGTGTGGTCTGGATAAGAAGATGGGATGGTTTTGCCAGGGGTCCCGTCCAGCCCACGTAGCCCCGTGACAGCCTGCCAAGGGCTCTCCTGGGTGTCTGCAGCGTCAGAGACCGGCTAATARCTGAGTAATCGTACAAGGTAATTGCAGGGTTACTTTTGCCCTCTAAAATAAAGCACTACCTCATAATTAGAAATAAAGAGAATGGCAATCCTAATTATCAGGCTTTAATTAGGCTGACAGGCACACACAGCACTGCAAGGACTGTTCTCGCAACCTGCTCTCAGTCCTCACACCTCCCCACGACACTCCCGGGGAAGCCCAGGGCAAACTCTCCCACTGAAAACAGAGGGTGAGACGTTCATCTCCACATAAACCTCACCAAATGCCGTGCAGATCTGAGGAACGAGAGGAACCTGCCCTTGAGCATCCCTCCAACTCTGACGCCTGCTGCAATCTGACCTGCAGGCTGCTGCTGCTGTCGCTCGATCCTCAGCTACCTTAGCAGCTCATGCGCTGCGATTTTAACRTAAGAATCATAAATTACACCATGTTTCATCTGTTTACATCCTCATGGAAGATAATCATAGCCTAGTATTTCTTTGTGCTTAAAATACTGCAGCAAATACACTGTGTTGTTCTTCCCAGCTTTCCCTGAGCAGCCTTGCCCCCAGTGTCCTGGGGAAGGAAGGGCTAAGCGGGGCCATCTCAGGCTGCCTCTGCCGAGGTGCCAGGTACAGGTGGCTTCTGCTGGAGGTAGAAAGGCTTAAAAATCTCTCTGAGTTCAAGAGTAGCTGTTAGGTCTTACTCCCACTAATAATGAAGTGAATCATAGAATCATAGAATACCATGTTGGAAGGGACCTCAAGGATCACGTGGTCAACCTTAGTTGGCAAAAGCACGGTCTAGACAAGACGGCCCAGCACCCTGTCTGGGTGAATCTTGAAAGTGTCCAACATTGGGGAATCCACCACTTCCCTGGGGAGATTATTCCAATGGCTGATTGTTCTCATTGTGAAAAATTTTCCTCGTGTCCAATCGGAATCTCCCCAGAAGTAACTTGTACTCATTACCCCTCGTCTTTTCCATGTGACTCCTTGTAAAAAGGGAGTCGCCATCTTCTTTGTAGCCACCCTTTAAATGCTGGAACATGGGGATAAGGTCTCCCCTAAGCCTTCTTTTCTCAAGGCTGAACAAACCCAGTTCTCTCAGCCTTTCCTCATATGGCAGGCTTCCCAGTCCTTTGATCATCTTTGTGGCCCTTCTCTGGACCCTCTCCAGCCTGTCCATCTTTTTTGCATAGCCGGGACCAAAACTGAACACAGTATTCCAGGTGTGGCCTGACAAGCGCTGAGTAGAGTGGGATAATGACTTCTTTATCTCTGCTGGTGATGCCCTTGTTGATGCAACCCAGCATCCTCTTGGCTTTCTTTGCCGCAGCAGCACACTGTTCGCTCATCTTGAGCTTGTTGTCCACCAGGACCCCCAGGTCCATTTCCACAGAGCTGTTCCCCAGCCGGGTAGATCCCAGCCTGTGCTGCACCCCTGGATTATGTTTTCCCAGGTGCAAGACCTTACATCTGTCTTTGTTGAACTTCATAAGGTTCTTGTTAGCCCACTCTTCCAGCCTATCCAGGTCTTCCTGCAGGGTGGCTCKCCCTTCCGAAGTGTCCACTTCCCCACTCAGTTTGGTATCATCRGCAAACTTCATCAGGGTACACTTGATCCCAYCATCCAGATCACTTATGAAGATATTAAACAGCGTTGGGCCCAATATCGATCCCTGGGGGACCCCACTTGTGACAGGTTGCCAGTTTGAAAAGGAGCTATTTACCACCACCCTCTGGGTGCTACCTGTCAGCCAGTTCCCCACCCACCGCACAGAGCACTTGTCTAGACCGTAACGCATCAGTTTCTCTAGGAGGAGGCTGTGGGAAACTGTTCAAAAGCCTTGGAGAAATCCAGATAGACAATGTCCACTGCTCGCCCCACATCAACCAAGCAGGTTACTTTGTTGTAGAAGGCGACCAGGTTTGTGAAGCACGATTTGCCCTTGGTGAATCCATGCTGGCTTTTCCCAATCACGTGCTTCATTTGACTTGTGATAGCCCCAGGAGGATTCGTTCCGTAACTTTCCCAGGGACTGAAGTAAGGCTGATGGGCCTATAATTTCCTGGATCCTCCTTTAAGCCCTTCTTGTAGATGGGGGTGACATTAGCCTTCTTCCAGTCTTCTGGGACGTCCCCTGGTCTCCACGACTTCTCAAAGATTATGGAGAGCAGCCTCGCAACGACGTCAGCCAGCTCTCTTAACACCCTTGGGTGGATATTGTCAGGGCCCATTGATTTGCAGGGGTCAAGCTCCTGTAATAGTTCACATACCAACTCTTCCTTCATGGACAGTGAGTCTGTGTTTGCATCAACCTGGATTTTTGTTCCCAAGGCCTGGGGCCCAACAGTGCTGGTACAGAGGTAAAGAAAGTGTTGAGAACCTCTGCCTTTTCAGCGTTGTTGGTGACTAATTCACCTCTCCTGTTTAACAGTGGGCCAGTATTTTCCTTCTGTTTCTGCTTGTTGTTTACGTTTTTCACCCATGCAGCCGGCGCTTCCCACCGCAACGCCATCGATTTCAACTGGACAAAACACACCAGAGCTCCCTTCTGAATAAAAGCGCACCCCCAGCCCTTAGTCTACCACAGAGTGGATCCAAAGCCTCTCAAGAGATGGGGCCAGACCTGCAGAGGCGACTCTCATTTCTGGGAGCTGGGCTGAGCATTTGTGTTCGGAGGAGCCCCCGTGGTTTTGCGCTGCAGCCAGGCACCTCCGGGGTCTGTTTGCAATGCTGCATTGAAAACAACCAAGCAAACCTGGGGCTGCTGCAGCGCTGCCTTTGCCGCTGTGCAGGTCGGATTGCTGAAAACCAGGAAACAAGGAATTAAAGTGATAAAGTGCAAATGTCTGAGAACCAGGGAGCACTGAGATAAGCTATGTTCCAAAGGCAGCCCTGCAAGCCAGCTCCCTGTGGGGTGACCGTGCCTCACCTACCCTGTCCCACTGCCCAACCCTGTCCCCTCACCCCTGCTCCCCATCCCTTCCTCCCCCAGGGCACCCCCTGCCCAGCCCTGATGCTCTCACACTTATTCCCTACTTAAAAGCAGCCAGGAACAACTTTACCCCATGCATCTAAGGCTGTGATTGAGGAGCGCCATGACTTGAAGCACTGCTCCAGTACTCAGGGAGCAGGGCTATGTTACCTGAGCCAGCTTTCCTCTTCCTCCTGGTTAATCAGTGCTAATTGATTGATCGGGGCTCACCCCCCTGCTCAGAAGAAGAGAGGCAGCACCGCTCTGTCTCGATAAAGCACATGTAACATATTTGCTTTCAGAAAGCTGTTAGCATCCTTTCAAAAGCAGCTGGGCACGCTTCCCAGCATAACAAGAAATCATCATTTAAGTGAGATGGAGGGCGGCTGTGTGCCTACCAATTACTCTGACACTTCTGCCCAGAGCGGGACCAACAGTGACAGTGCCCAAGTGCTACTCAGGTGTGATGGCCATGTGCTGTCAAGAGCCTTGAAACCCTCTTCCCTGACCTCGTGCCACACTGAGGCCTCTCGGTGCATTTAGCACATGCCATCTAGGACAGCTTTTTCCATCATCCTTCCCCTGGGGGTGCGAGGGATCAGGAGCACAAAAATGGTATGGGGACCTGGTATTCCTACCAGGGGCTGGAGGGGCACTGGGGAGGACGGCACGCACCCAGCTGCCCCAGGGAATGGGGCAGGGAGGGGGCCAGAGGCACCCACCCACTGTCGGGGAAGGAAGTGGTGGTTTTCGTCAGCGGTGGTTTTCATCAGCGGCAGGAGGGGAAATCCAGGAAGACGGCTGCTTCATCAGTGCCTGAGCCTCCCAGGGGGCCACGTCATCTTGCTGAAAAAGGAGCTCATGTGCTGGGAAAGTTAAAAATTGACTTGAGGTTATTTAGTCACTGGCCACAAGCTGGTAGCGGGATTACGGGCATGAACGTGATGCCCCTACCAGCATCCGCCGCGCGGCACCCAGGGGACAGGCTGCCTTTGCTCCCATGTGCCTCGTCCCCTCTTGTCCCTGGCAGGGCAGTACAGGGGACATGCAGCTGGTGGCCCTCGAAAGGCAGCCCCAGCCAGCCAGAAACCCTGCTGCTGCGCTCCTCTCGCCTGCCATGGCAGTGGCAACACCGGCCTCTCCTTTGCCTGCAACCAGCCCAGCTCCGGCTCTCAGGCACAGCCACCCCGTGTGCCACTGGCAGCCTGCAGAGAGAGGGGCCATGCCTGGGGGACATTGCCTCGAGGACATACCTTGGGGACATGGCTGGGGACCATGCCTGGGGGATGAACCACTGGGCTGGTGGGAGCAGGCTGAGGCTTTTTAATTCAGTTATTCCCATCCAACTGGGAGCAATCTTGGACATCCCTCCAGGGCACCGCATGGTTTAGAGGTGAGGCTGTCCTCAAGTGCCATCGTTTTGCACATTTTAACACAGAAAGAAGAGCACCACCCACTCTGTGCCGTAAGAAAGGGGATGGCAGGACCCCAAGAGACCTCAGCCCCCCTGGGCAGAGGGGCAGCGCTGCCAGGAAAAGAAAAAGTGAGTTAAAAGGTGCGGCAGCATCCTCCCTTGCTCCATGAGGGTTGCAGGACACGACCATTTGGGAGTCAGCAAAAGGAGATCAGCGGTTCTGGACAACCTTCTCTGTTCTGCTATTACCTTCTTTTTAAAACCTCTGAAGGATGCGAAGCAGCAGGGAGGAAGCCAGAGAAGCGGTAAAGGCTGTGATCTGAGATCTGTGTGCCATCAATTCACTGCTCACAGAATGGGGATGGCAATTAACTGTCTAAGAAGTGGAGCATGAAGGAGAGCTCAAGGAAGGAGCAATCAGCTTTTTCACATAAAATAAGGTGTTCTGGATTGCTGTGGTCACCTACATGGTACAAGACATCACGGGACAAAAAGGTGGGAGAGACAACTTTCTTCAACTCCCTTTTAAGTTGCATACCCCAAATGTGACTTTCTATCCCACGTTGTTTTGGGGGGATGAGCTGCCCAGGTCTGGAGGGAGGATTCTGCAGCTTCTAGGAGAAAGGTCCTCTCAGGATGTAGTCTTGTAACCAGCAGCTTGCATTCAGCCTGTCAAATAAACGTGGGTTAGATTCAGGCTAAAGTAGTAGTTGTACAGGTGAAATAGGAGAGGTCTCCAGATCCACACAGCTTGAATGCCAGGGGAAGCTAAGCCCATTCTCACACGTTCAGTCCTGAGATGTAGTGAAGCAGAGACCAGCAGCAAATTTTGGACATGTATCAGATGTTTCCAGAAACATATGCAATTTTTGACATCCCGGCTTCTGGTTCAAGCCCACCTGTAATTTATAGTTCTAGTTTTCAAAAGAGAAGGCAGCATTTTTGGGCAGAGTGCCAGACTGGAACAGCTTCAGGCTCAGCAACAGACCTTGCATGAACATAGGCACGTTTCCAGTGACTTCATTTTTTGGAAGGGCTGCCCTCTCTCCTTGTCCTCAGTGGATAGTCCTCTTTTGAATATCCGTTGGTTCCCTGCTTGCATCTCTATTCTTAAGATTTTGAATGCRAAACACCGGTTAGGACATACACCACCTGCAAGAACATACTGCTGTGGCAAAGCCCATGAAATTGCAGGGAGTGTTAATTAGCTATAAAGCTCTTGAGCCAACCTTCTGTAAATGGTGTCATAGAGCTATAATTCTCCATTCAGCTCTCCAGGCAGGCTCCTGCAGATAGGCTCTTGTTCCCTTCTGGATTGTTACTGGATTTTAGAGAAATGCTTCGATCCTTGTTGCTGCCAGAGCAACTAATGACTAGACAGGTCTACCTGGCAGGCTCGTACAGTGCACCGAGCGCTCCAGCCTCGGTCCAGCAAAGTGACGATGTGCCCCATATAAAGCACATGAAGATTCCCGCAGAAGTCAGCGTAAGGGGCCAGCACCCTCCAGATCAGGCCATCAGCAACCCATGAAGGAGGAGCCATCAAGTGGCAAATACTGCCATCACTGGATATGGTTCTTCAGAGTGATGAAGTGGTCAGTCATGGTCCAAGCGGTCAGTTCCCAGTCCGTACACCTCTGGTCTGTAACACTGGTTTTCACTGCAAACATTTTAAGTTGCTCCAGTATGTGCCTCACCCTTGATTTATAGGAATTAGTGAGGCATTTAATGAAAAATAAGGGCTTCCTGTTGAAGCAAGGAAACAATGACAAAGCAAGAGATATCGCTGGTAAAAAAAAATACAGCTTGCCTAGCAAAACAGCTACCCTATTATCTCATCAACATGGCACAGACAGGAGAAATTATAAATAGTAGCAGTGGTAATGCCTGGGAGTTGCATCTTGGCACCGCTGCCTCTGGCCACCTCTTTCTGGCTCCTGTTCACAGTGATGTATGAGGGCAGGGTTAGCAGCTAGACGGAAAATCCCTGTCAGCTCTCTGACCCCATGCTCCATCAGCGCAGGCCCCGAGATGAGCGCTCGCGGGGGACGCAGCAGGCAGGCGTACCACTGACACTCGATCCTAGTCGAAATAGCAGTGGAGAACAAGGCTCTTTTGTTAGGAAACACAGATTTTCTTGGTGCAACTAGCTGAAAGACACAAGGGGAAGAGCTGGGAGATGGAGAAGGTAATTGTTTTTAACTGGTTGTCCCGATACTTGAGATGTCGGTGTATAATGCAGCCTTGGCTACGATAATCCCTGTTCACAGCAGGGAGAAAGGCTTTGTGCCATTACTATGATATTGGACTAAAGAAAGGCAGGAGGAGAGCCAGGAGAGCCTCTGTGGGCTGGCTCTCACACCAAAGCTGGGAATGGGGGATATCATTTATTCATTTCTATTGGGAAGGCTTCATTAAGGGTGTAACTATGTTTATAGTGAAGCAAACAGCCTGTGCACCATCCTGTTGCTTGGGAAGACAGGCTGGATCGATGGGCTGAGGCCAACTGCATGAGGTTCAACAAGGCCAAGTGCCGGGTCCTGCACTTCGGCCACAACAACCCCATGCAATGCTACAGGCTTGGGGAAGAGTGGCTGGAAAGCTGCCCAACAGAAAAGGACCTGGGGGTGCTGGTTGACAGCCGGCTGAACATGAGCCGGCAGTGTGCCCAGGTGGCCAAGGCGGCCAACGGCATCCTGGCCTGTATCAGAAATAGTGTGGCCAGCAGGAGTAGGGAAGTGATTGTGCCCCTGTATTCAGCACTGGTGAGGCCCCACCTTGAATACTGTGTTCAGTTTTGGGCCCCTCACTACAAGGAGGACATTGAGGTGCTGGAGCGTGTCCAGAGGAGGGCAACAAACCTGGTGAAGGGTCTGGAGAATAAGTCTTACGAGGAGTGGCTGAGGGAACTGGGACTGTTTAGCCTGGAGAAGAGGAGGCTGAGGGGAGACCTTATCGTGCTCTACAACTACCTGAAAGGAGGTTGCAGTGAGGGAGGTGTCGGTCTCTTCTGCCAAGCAACTAGCGATAGGACGAGAGGAAATGGCCTCAAGTTGCGCCAGGGGAGGTTTAGATTGGACATTAGGAAAAATTTCTTTACTGAAAGAGTGGTTAAGCATTGGAAGAGGCTGCCCAGGGAAGTGGTGGAGTCACCATCCCTGGAAGTGTTTAAAAGACGTGTAGATGAAGCGCTTAGGGACGTGGTTTAGTGGGCATGGTGGTGTTGGGTTGACGGTTGGACTTGATGATCTTAGAGGTCTTTTCCAACCTTAATGATTCTATGATTCTATGATTCTATGATTCTAAGACAAACGCCATCACTCCGAACGTCCCCCACTTCCTTCTTCTTCCCCCAGCTTTATATGCTGAGCATGATGCCATATGGTATCCCTTTGGCCAGTTGGGGTCAGCTGTCCCAGCCGTGTCCCCTCCCAACTTCTTGTGCACCCCCAGCCTACTCGCTGGTGGGGTGGGGTGAGAAGCAGGAAAGGCTTTGACTCTGTGTAAGCACTGCTCAGCAATGACTAAAACATCCCTGTGTTATCAACACCGTTTCCAGCACAAATCCAAAACATAGCCCCATACAGGCTACTATGAAGAAAATTAACTCTGTCCCAGCCAAAACCAGCACAACCCCCAGGTATTCCAGAGTGGTTGCAACAGGCTCCCACTTTCTTTTGGGTTTCAGGCCATCAYACATCACCCGTGTCATGCACAGCAGATCAGTCCCAACCAATGGTTCAGCTGATGGACAGTAACCTGGGAGCTTTGGTAATCTGAAACATGTTACCTTGTTCAGGGTCAGACCAAGCTCAGCAGATGGACAGGAACTTGCTAACTTAACTTGATTGATTGCTTCAAATTCTGTGTCCCTAGCCTAAGATCTGTATTTTGCCAAGATACTTCTGACTCCAAAACCGAGGCAAACTTCCCTGCCCACCACCTATGTGAAGGTCATCTGCACAGGGCATAAGGACCTGATCTCGTTGATCAAGTGAAAAGCACTGAGCGCATCTCCTCCAGCCCACTACAGCCATGGGCATATGGAGCGGTCACACATCCCAGAAGGGCTCCAACAGTGTCCCCCCACTTCCAGCAGAGTCTGGCCATCACAGCGCTGGCTGGTTGCCTGACACTCCAGAAAATAAACGGTAACTGGGCCAAAAATATAGGCACAGCTTATTTCCAACAGATGCCCTTGCTGACATATAGTTGCAACACCTACTGATGTTCAGTATGGAAATCATCCTTGGGTGTGGATGCATGGCACTCTCCATTTCGTGACTGGCACAAGGAGGCAGCGTGTGCTCCAGCCCCTTGATGGGACGTGGGACATTCTGCACCAAATATGCGACCAAACTCAGCCCCCTCTGCTACCATTTTGTCTTCAAAGCTGATTTCCTCAGCAACTGAGAAAGAAATCACGCAGAATCTCCACAATGACAATAGGAAATGGCTAAAAAACAGGCTGTGGCTCAAAACCACTGGCCTGGTAGCTGCTTGCAGGTGGAGGGCTGGGGCACGGGAAGCCCTGCCAGGCTCTGAGAGCTGGTGGTTCTGCAACCACGTCCTGTCCACAAACCTCTGTGCCAGCAGAGTGGGGCAGCAACCGAAGGGCTCCAAACAGCCCGAGCGAACAGCCAGGGATCTGGCAGGAAGCTGAGCGAGAGACAATCCAATAATGAAATTAAAAAAACAAAAAAGGTAACTCAGAGAACAGGAAACTCTTGGGTGGGGCTTTTCTTCTGACCATCTTGCAAAGGGGAAAAGGAGGATGAAGAGAAGCAATTTGCAGATGCCTGTGGTGTAAGCAGTGCAAGGGGAGGAAAGGGAGGCTGCAGAGAGCCCCACCACCAGAAGCAGTGCTGGCAGTGAGCTGAGCGAGGGGTTTCACCCACCCAGGCAGCTGGGTTCAGCTCTCCCCATGGCCCTTTGGCTGGCACCAAGTACTTTCTGCAGGTTGCTCAGAGATGGCCCAAGGCTGTGTCCTGCCTGCACTATGTGCCGGCAGCCTGTTGCCTTAGCCAGGACTCAGTATCTCCAGAAAATAATCTTCCACCATGTTTTCTTTCCCCGTGGCACAGCCAGGGGATAGCAGCATGGAAGGAGTACAGGGTGCCTGGCTGCTCTGACTTGCTCTGTTTAGGGTAACGGCAAACTCTTTCCTTCAGGGAAGGGACCTGCACAACCTGTTGTGTATTCCTGCCTTCTGCGGTTTCTCACCATACAACCCTGTTTTCTAAAAAACTAAGCGATACGTCAGGGCCCCTGTGCTCCCTGGCAGGGGGAATTAGTAGGTAAATCCTGGCTATAAAAATGCTGGCTTTCGTGGGGGCCCTGCGATAAGAACAAAGGTGGAAAGGTGACAGGCAGGAAAATTGAAGCGCTGAGATGGGCGACAGGGGTAACTGGACATCGGGTACAGCATGGAGATAAATCCCTTTCCAAGGTAACAAAATGCAGAAGAGAAAGCCTTTCATCAGGGTGCTCCAGCCCCAAATAGCCACCATTTGGCTACAGTGGCAGGTTGCATGTAATACAAAGAAGTGAAGGTAGGGCAAACACGTAGAATTACAGAGAAAATAAGGAAAGCCAAAGCTAATTAGCAGCAGAGCTTCCTGTGGAGTAGTCTGTGTTGGGATACTCATTGGTCCTTCTGGGGCAGAATACAAGACTGTTTTCACTCTCAAAATCAACAGGATTACTCAGAAAGTGAGAATGAAGATCTCTGGGAAGCCAGCCCTGTTTTTCAGCTCCATATTCCCATAGCCCAAGGGTAGCTGCAGATACTTCTCTTAAGGAGCTGTTCTTAGTTTCTGTGGCAATTTTTGCAATGACTTCCACCTGGATTTGGGGAGTTTTTGGATTATAATCTGGCAACATCCTGGCTGTGCCCCTGTCGAGAAATTGAGCTGTTAAGTCTGAGCTGCCCAGCCAGGTCTTATGAAGATGGGGAGGGCAATTGCTTTCATGCAAATCAGCTAAGCCAGCGATAACTTGAAGATCAGTAACCTGGCTGCAGTGGCACTGTTGCAGGAGGCAGAGGTTGTTGTTATCCTCCTTTTCACTCCAGGGAGGCTGTGCTGCTGCCATGCAAAGTTGGCTGCAGCACTAGGGAGCACAGTGACTGCTGAACAAAACCCACCGTGAGCCCCATGGGGCGGTGCTGTCAGAAAAGACACGGAGGAGTTTGAGCTCGCCCAGCCCTCCCTGTTCAGCTACGCTAGCATCAGCACCCTCGGGCTTTGTACTTTGCTAACACAATATGGAAGATGATTTTGGATCACTGTGCTCACTGTTTATGGCAGATCCTGTGGGAGTCTGCCAGCGCGCCATACTGATACCTGCTTATTCATGCCCATGCAGCATGCGCTACAGGCGAAGAGAACGAAAACATCAGCAGCAGAGCTGGAAGGTGCAGCTGGATGAAACAGGCTYGTTCTTATGGAGAAAAATACCTGGCACAAAAAAAACCCTAGTAGAAACCAGCCTATATCCATGTATAAGCCAGATCCTTGTGACTATCAAAGCCCTATTGTTTGCCTTTGCATTTCTGCCTATCCAAATCAAAGTGCATGTTCCCGAAGACTTTCACACTCAAGTCCTCTGAAGTACCTGAGCATCCCTGCTCTCAGCAGGGTCATCTGACCTGTGGAAGACCTTCACACCTTGCAAGAGGCACAGCCCAGGCTGAGAGAAGGGGAAGACGGCAGCAGCAGATTCCCACCAGGTGAAGATCTGCACTGGGGTAGCCATCTCCGTGCTGGCTGGACCTCCCCTCCGGCGCTGCATGCCCAGCTCTGTGTCACATTTGGCAAAGGTGCTGGGTGCCTCCGTGCCACAGAGTGCACCTATGTGGCTCAGTCTCTGGCACCCTGCAACAGCCAGAACCATTTGCCACTTTTCTGAGCTCTGGATTCATTTTTAGTCTGCATTTCATAAAGGCAAGAGACTTGTACAATCCCAAGGCCTGTCTGCCTATTTCCTCCCCAGTATCCCCAGGTAACCTCAATAAAATTTAGCTGAGATGCCTCAGATATACTGGAGTTCCTACAAATTTACTGACAATCAGTGGCTGGGCAGAGAAGAGAGAGACACCCATATCAGTGACCTGTCCACGGAAAGGGAGGCCCAGCTCACCTGGTAGGAGCTTGGTTTGATGGCAGACGACATGCCACTCGGCACATGCACCAGCCACCCCTCAGCACATGGGCACAGCTGGGGTGGCCATGCCGCCACCTGCCTCTGGCCCAGCAGTGACATCATTGGCAGCAACATTTAGTGGGCCAGGCAGCTCAGGGGAGGTTGGGAGCCTGGTTTTATCCATCCCACCACTCAACTGCTTGTTTCCTGATGCTTTCAAAAAGTGGCAGCTTGCAGTGCATGAAAAGACAGTTCCTTTTCCTGTGTTCATATGATATTTCTTTGGATTTTTTTTTTTGCAATGTCATTTTTAGTAGCTGTTTCTATTTCATTTTCCTCTCTTTTTGGGTTTAACTGCATTCATGCTACTGCAGTTAAGAATCACTGGCCACTTAATGGTTCACCTTTCATTTTAAGCAGCCACGTTTAGAGTATCGCTTGTCCATAGGACTTTGCCACATACTCAATAGCTGACAGCTAATGTCCTGTGCTTGTTCAGGGGGCTCTGTCACTTGTACAGATAGAGCAAGTACAGATCTGGGGGGAAGGCAGCAGGAGAGTGAGTGAGTGCAGCAGCAACTGGGATGGAAGAGTTTGCCTCTGAGTAGCTGAGGATGCTCCCCAGACTACGCAGTCCAAGCAAAGGGAGTATCATAGCTGTTTTTAAAGTCCTTGCTTTGAGCTAAGCCTGCAGTGCTGGGCTAGATGTAATCCCCTCCTTACTCCCTTTCTTCCAGTCCCATTTTGGATGTGTTATACACAGCCCTGATGCTGTGCTTTGCCCTCCCCTTCTCCTCCCAGCCCTCRGCACAGTGTGGAGCAGAGCTCGTGCTGCACCACATCACACCCACGGGCACCCAGTCCTGGCCAAGGCTAAGTGAGGCTGAATTCGCAATAGACTGCTGATAACTCGCTTCTCTGGGTCAAGTCACCTGTGTCTGGTGCTCTCACTACATTCACCAAACATGTAAGCCTGGGGGAGGAAGCCCTCACCAAGCATTCACCGGGAGGCTCTCGAGTGAGCTGGAGTGGGAACAAAACGCCATCACAACTAAGGGTTTGGTATTTCTCACTAAAACAGCCATAAGCTGGGCAGGTGCATGGAAGGTATGGATGGACACCGAGGACACTGAGGTATGGATGCTTGGAGCAGGGTGAACATTTCTAGAAAGCAGAAAAGCACCAAAATGTTCAGATGCCTCTAAGGCACCCACAAGCAGCATCTGCCACCGGCTCCAGGAGCCAGAGCTTTTGCTCTGCTCCTCTGCAGGGATGACTGGGACTCAAGCAGTCCCAGTTCAACACATGCTTGAAAATAACAGTCTATTTGCTTCAGCTCACCAGTGTCAAAGTAAGGCAGTGAGTCGTCATCTGTCCTAGGAAGGGTGGGGAATTTGTCCAGTATTACATCATTTGCTAATTTGTGCATTACCTGGCATTTTGTTACCTGCCCTTTGGGGCTGCAGGTGGCTGGACTGGTTTGACTCCCATACCAGGCGGAGCAGAGTCCCTCTCAGCTGGGAGGAGAAGCTGTTGAGGGGCCAAGGACCACCCCTGTGGTCATCTTGGCAGGTAGGAGAGCTCCTGCTCCATTTCCAGCCCAGCTCTCCTCTTCCTCCGCTCACTGACTTTGTTTCTTTGCAGACTCATACAAAGCCAAAGGGGAAAGAAGCTAACCTGGCAAGAGGGACAGAGGCAGCTCAAGGAGTCTAAATAGATGCCCTTACAAGACACAAAAATGAAGTGTGTTTTATCTGACGCTGATAACGTGGATTTGGGCCTTCAGAGAGACCGAGGTGCTTAGCCAGAGACCCACCATCTATTTTCCACACTAGTTGGGTCCTGCCCTTCTGTCAGGAGAAATGGGACAGAAGCCAAACATGTTAGATGTTAAATCCTGCCCCAGGCACCTCTTGGGGCTCTCGGTCAAATCCCTCTTGCTCTGGAGGAGGGTCTGCTCCCCCTCCTCCTGGCAGTCATTGAAATCCTCTTCCCATCAGATCACTTCCCAGCCCCGGGGCCTGAAGTCCCTCCTGACACATCATCTCCCTCTTCAGTCCTTTTGCCAACAATCAGCCCTTTCGTCTCTCTCCTTCCCTTCCACTCTCCCCCTCTTTTGGATAAAACAGGGTGACCAAACAATTCGTGCTAATTATTCCTCCAGAATTGTGCTGCAAAGGACATAGTTTCACAGGAGGCCAGAAGGCCAATTAACATTTTATCAGCACTGGAACAGTACCCCTTTGTCCCTGGGCACGAACCCTGCTGCTTATCTTGTGTCAGCTCTGACTCTGTGAGCAGATTTAAGTCTCCAAAACATCTGAAACTAACTCATTGCAAAAAAGTCCCAAAAAACCCCAACCCTACAACCAACCAACCCTTAAGAGGGAAGTGGTCAGGACTGCATCAGCTGGAG
Source organism: Phoebastria nigripes (assembly GCA_035582835.1). Lineage (NCBI taxonomy): Eukaryota > Metazoa > Chordata > Aves > Procellariiformes > Diomedeidae > Phoebastria > Phoebastria nigripes. The sequence continues at coordinate 22,805 of JAYKAV010003059.1, forward strand.
AAGGGGAGAAAGCCGTGAGGACAAGGGAAGAAGGGAGCAGGAAAGGGGAATGGTCCTTCTCCTCTCAGTGGCAGCAAGTCACTGGGTATGTTCAGCTGCCGGTGGAACCACAAACGGTCACTCAGTGCCCTCTAAAGGATGGCCAGGCAGGGCCACACTCCCAGTCTTCTCCAAAAACACCAGGTTTGGCCATGTTGGGTCCCGACTGTAACCCAAAATGCATTGGAAGCCACAGACACCACAAAATGCACCTGAACTCAACAGTTATTACGATATATAGAATCATAGAATCATTTAGGTTGGAAAAGACCTTTAACATCATCAAGTCCAACCTAACAATGGCAGTACCCTACTTCCCACCTCTTACAGGTAAGAGCATTATTATAAGGCAGTTATTAATTGCCAGTACGATCCCTTTGAATTGAGAGAAAAACTCTGCTGTGGCGTCAGTGGTGGAGAGGGGAACAGGGTCAGCTTTGGCCAGAAAGCCCATGTCATGCTATGGGCAAGCTGGCTGGCTCCTTTCACAAGTGAGGGCCACAGTTTGATGATACAATAAATTGAGCTGTAATGTCCTAAAATTGGGTTAAAAGAAGTGTGTGACATGAAGCACTCACTGATATAAACTCCTCATGGTGTATCAAATTTGTCCAAACAATCATGACGGTTTTACTTCATACTAGCAAGTTTTATGCAGGTTCTGTCATCATGTGTCCAGGCCAGGGTTTCATGGCACCTTGTACAGCTACTTTAGAGGTTTCGTCATCTGTTCCTTCCTGCTCTCCACCTGCCCCTTTACCTCGGTGTCACCAGCTTCCTTCAAATGCAGAGCCTTTCAATCCTGTTTGCACCTTCTCTCTGGGCACCTGCTATAGGCAGGTCTTTTCCTGCCTCAGATCTCAGGTCTTGCGTCTGACTCCTCCAGAAGATGTTTGCCCAGACCCTCCTGCAACTGATGCAACGGTTTCAAGTCACCCTGGAAAGGTGAGCGCAGCACAGAAATTGCACTGGCAGTGCGAGAGGGGAGCCTGGCAAGCGGATCTGCAAGGTCCTGAGGTGGGTGCAGCACTGTGGAGCCAATAGGCATAGACCAAGGTGAGGAGTGAGGGTTCAATCAAGCCAGCACAGGCTCCACAGGAGCTCATTCAAGTATGACCTTCATTTTGAGGGTCCCGTAAGGGCTTATCATCACCAGCCAACTCCTCATGCTGTGCATGAGCAGCGTCTCCAAGCCCTCCACACACCTTCCTCAGCAAGCATCCTTCCCATGCCACGCTGCCGCCACAGACCCACTCCCAGTGCAGAGTACCAGACTGCAGGAGGCACTGCGTGCCCACGCACAGAGACAAGACTAGCCCAGCCCCGCCACCCTGGCAGCCACCCTGCCTCTCTCTGTCCTCTCCCTGGCTCAGTTTCATGCAGGTCTGTGAATCATATTCTACCTCAGTTTTGGTTTGCCTCTTGTTTTTCCTCTTTGTACTTCGTTTTCAAACAGTCCTTGCACTTTTCTTTGGCTCACCATGTGAATTGAGGTAATTAGTTACGGGCTGCCAGGGCCTGCAGGGCTGCGCTAGAGGAGCTGCAGGCTGACATTTCAGAGCCAGCAGGGTTTCGGCACTGAGCTAGAAGATGCCAGGCTAGTGATTCAAAGGTGGCAGGACTATGACAAAATGGTTAAAGGGCCTGGACTGAGACCTGTGAGAAAAGTTTAGGGGAAAGCATCATCCATGTAATAAGAAACACAGAAATATGTTCTGCATACGGGCAATCTCAAGTCATATCGAACAGCTGAATGACTTTATGTAGAGAAATTGGCCAAAGCATCCTTTGTGATTTGGTCCTTCCAGTTCTCATGGCAAATGAACGAACTGCAGCTGGTCCAGTGAAGGTCCATGTTTTCTCTCAGGCAACACACTCTTATGCTACTACCATCAGCCTTTTGCAAAGGGAATATACACACAAAATCCCCACAACACAAAAGGACTGGCACCCCATCGTGCACACAGCGTGCGTGTGGCAGAGCAATAGCAACTTGCTCTGGAACAGGGAGTGGCAGATTGGCACATGCCTGCACAAAAATCACTATCACATGTATGTGCTAATTTAGCAATGCCCATCCAAAACAGATTACCTGTTCATGCCAGAGCTCACTCCAGTCTGACCCGCTCACGGATCCAGCACTACAAGACCAGTATGAAAACTTTCCAATGCATACCCTGCAAGAAAGACATGCCTTTGTTAGGAGAAAAGCAGTTGGAACAAAGAAGAAAAAAAAAAAAAGGAAAAGAAAAAAAATGTTCTGCACTTCCACCGGGAACAGAACGAAAAGGAACTACAAAAATGGGAACTCGGGTCAGACATTAGGAAAATAATTTCGAAGTTAAGGAGAGTAAGGCCCCGGAACAGACTGCCTTAGAGATTACTGAATTGCCACCCCTGGAAGATTTCTATGAAAAAGCTTGAAAAATTTCGGTCGGGATGATAGTGTTCTCACTTGGGGAGAGAATGGACTAGGACACTTACCATGCTTCCTTCCTGTCTCTTTTCCCCCCCCCATAAATCTGCATCTTTAACAGTCTACAATCTGTCATAATCTAGGTGTTTGCATAGAAATATGGCAATAACTCTGTTTCCCCAAGTATACAACACTTACCAGTCACTGTGTGGCACTTCAAGGACACTCAGGAACAGCAGCATGGTACTCAAATGTTTCTGCTTCAAGTACTTTGGCTCTTAAGGAAGAAATACTGTAGCTACTGATGAAGGGAGCAAGCCTCAGACTTCAGCAGTTCTGATGCTAGCTAGTAAAGSGCAGAGGGGGAGAGAGAAACACTAATCTGTTTTCCACAATACCTTAATTTGGTGGTTTCTAGGCAAGGGGGGTGGACTGTATCTGGCAGAGGAGGACGGGGAAACAGAGCAGAGGATGCAGCCGAGAGGAGGTGGCTGTGTTAGGGACAGGGATGGAGCAGCACGAAGCTCACTCTCAGGGAAGGAAGAAGGGGTGAGAGACGAGAACCAGCAGGAGACCCAGAGCAGCTGAGCCTGTCCCGCAGGGCAGCTGGTGACAGCCAGGCACAGACTCCCCCTGCTCCTGCATTGCACTGTCCCTCTCCTCCAGACAGAGCCTTCCCAGAGCAGCTCCGTGCCCAGCCCCAGACCCCGCTCTAGGACCTCTTCCTTTGCCCATCCATCTTTCCAACCCTGATAGTATCCCCCAAGGCTTAATACTTAACCAGTTCTTAGAACGAGGAGGGAGAGACAGAGAATACTCTTGTGGAGATACGAGGGGAAAAATGCTACGATATTCCTGACCAAACTCAGCTCAGTACCTTCCCATTCCCCCAGCATCAGAGAAAACAATCCCACCACATAAACCTGTTGCTTTGTTTGCTTCAGGCACATTATAAAGTAATTAACTATTACCTTTCACATGTCACGACTGCCCTGTTCATTGTCAAAATGACTTCTTCACAAGTTCAGCAAAGGAAAGAGACGTACAGTTCTTTGTATGAGTGAAGAATACTCATCAAATAGCCCCAAAAATAAGAAAGCAAAACTGTTTTTGCCCACGTTCAAGAAGATTCAAAATACAGAGCTCTCAGGTCTTGATGTAGGTTTTTTGCCTTTTTTCATTTTTTATTAAACAAATTACTCAGAATTTGGGATTGGCTCTGCTCAAAAGATTATCTAGCACTGAAAAGCCTATCTGCACCAAGTAGGCTATCAAAAGCAAACAGCGTTATCAGCTAGGCACTCAGTTTAAAGAAACCGGCACTCCCCTTCAAGAGGTATGTGTTCTTCCTTATCTCTTTACACAGACCATCAAGGTTTTAGCTTTCACAATGCAATTTTAGCACATGGCACTGCTCTGTAGCTAAACAGAAAAGGAAAACGCTGAGATGTGAAAAAGATCATGCAGTTTCTGAACTCAGAAACACAGCCTGTGTATTCTGAACAATAAAACTTTTTTAAATCAACTATCAGCTGTGTTGATTTAAAAAAAAAAATTGGTCTTCAATATTAGCACTTTTCAGATACAATTTAAAAATGCTTAAAAAAGCTGGGTTTGCATCATTTCCAACAGTTTAGTGCAATCCATCGTGTATCAAAAAGTCGTAATTCCTAGGCAACAGAGAGGAAATTTATTGAAGTCTGAACACATTTCAGTAACTTCCCTATTTCCATGATAGCCTAGAATAAAAAATAATTGCATTCACAAATCATAATACCATTGGCACAAAAGAAAAATGTTGTATCTGCTTAGAGCTTTAAGTTACAAAAGATCTTTATTTAACTTCGGTAGAACTTGTGTTTAGAAAACACGTTTCTGCATGGTCTAAACAATTAATCAGTTGCTGTGAGTGGAAATGCTGTGTAAACTTTGTTCTTTTTCCTATTTGGTAGTTCTACTAAAATTTAGCTGAAAGGAGGCAACGTGTCCATCAAGTAAGTCATCTTATCGGGATTGTGAAATACTTCAAAGATTTATAATTAAAGAATTATTACCCCTCATTCAATTCCTGTTTGGCTTAGATTCTCTGAAGCTGACAAAGGAAACACTGAGTTACGTCTTCCAGCTAAATCTCAAGCCTGGGGTTTCAAAAAAAGCAGTTTCTGTTAAGAGGACCAACTTCTATGCCCAGCCACATATGCGTAACACCTGCAATGACAGGGCATATGCTGGGTCTGGGCAATAAGCCCAGCTGACGAGACAAGCGTGCTACAGCAACTTTTATCAGCCACCATGTAGAACTTGAGAGCAGCAGAGCTAAAATGGATCTTGGAGAGACCCAGATGAGAGTATCAGGTAACACTCAACAAGGGCTCTCCCGCCAGGATCCCGTCCAGACCCCAAACCTCACTCGGGGCTCTGGACTGCAGCTCTGGGTGGGCAATCGGCAGAACCAAGCATGCAAGCATCTAAGTCCTTTGAGATTTAATCCTAAATGACTAGCAGAATTTGCCAGCACCAGAATCTAAAGCTTAATGCAAATCTTGTGCCTCAATCACAAAACCATCCTTTCTTGTTGCCTTAAAACACTTCGGCCACAGCTTGAAAAATAAGTTTAATGTGTTTGTTATAGGAGGAGAACAAGGTAATTGTTTTGGGCACCATCAGCTAACTATGCCCATCTCCTGCTGTGAAGGTTTTTTTCTCTCATAAAGGATATCCAAATTTCCTGTTTAACACTTTGTGACAGTATGGAGATGCGGGGGGAGCAGGCAGCAAAACTTTCACTATCCATTACATCCTTGCTTCAAGTCAAAGCAAAATGAGTGCAATCTATGAGGGCAGGACGCAAGAAGCATATTATTTTGCTGAAAGAAGAAATACTAGAAATGTTTAATTAGAAAGTTCCAGTGCTTTTGAACAATAATTTGAACTTTGCTGGATATCCGTCTAAGGTTAAGAGTACATTTTTACTGCCCCAATAGCATTTAGTGTTAGAAAACTCTGAAGTCGTACATTGTTAAGAGGCTAAGAGCAAGATCACTGAAAAGTCCTTCTCTGCGGAAAAAACTTGCAAATTTTTTTTTTTTTCTTTTTAAATTGGGCAAGAGAGAAGAAATGCCCTATCATGCTCAGGGCTCTTTCTTGCCATCATCCAGGAGCGCTGAGGACAGAAACAAAGTGACCTAACTCACATGAAAGAGCAAGAACACGCCTAGGCAAGAAGAAACATGTAAGAATATGCCCAGGTGCCAACGACAGAGAAGTGCGAAAGAAACAGCAGTATGAAAAAGGACAGTCTGAGGGAAGGAGGTACGCTGAAGAACAGAAGCAGGCAAGGAAGGGAGAGAGCAGAAACAGGAACAATACACAGTACATCCTAGGGAGGGCATTATAAACCAGTATTTAAACTAGAGATTTTTATCTTTTCCTACAAAAACACATCAAACCTCACTATAAGATACTGTCGACTCTGGCCGTTTGCTTTACTCATCCGACAGAAGTAACCATTGCTATAGCAGGGCCAGCAGAAGAGGACATGTTCATTTGTCAGCTGCTTCAAATGCAAAATCACTATCTCAGTTTAAAACACTAGTGCGGGGGTGGGAGTTTGAACGAAGATGTCGTACTTTGCCATGAATCAGATGGGGAGACGCCAGTTCTGCTGTGGGTTTGGTGACCTCCAACAAGAGGCAGTAAAACTGCAGCAGCTGCTGAATGCAAGTGGAATCCTTCACATGTGACAGCAAAATTCCACAAGTACTCCCTCCTACGGCTCTATTTAAACCTAAGATGGCAAATGCTGGTGAAAGAAAAATAAAACAAGATACGAAATATAAAACAAGAAAATAAAATAAGATACAAAAATGCAGACAATTCTTCCTCTTTCTGTTGAAACTACGTAAAAAAAAAAAAAAAAAAAACAAAAAACCAAAAAAACCCAAAAACCCCATACACAGAAGAAAAACTACGTCAAACATAAAAGAGCTGTTATCTCCAAGACTTCTGCAAATCTAAGATCTGGCTTCTTGCCTTACACTTGTACTAATTTGCTTAGCAGGAATGAAGCACATTTGATTTGATTCTATTCTTTTGTGAGAATCTGAAACACATTTAATTAGTTGGTAATAAAAAAACCCATAGAATTCTAAAAGACAGGAAAATACTTCCATTTTTTGCGAAAGGCTTCATTTTTTTAGGACTGGAGAAGCTAGCTAAAAATAAACCAGCAGTACGCTTGTCACAGGTTTTCTAACATCCACAGGATTGCTTCTTCTCTCTGAAAAATTCTTTATATGGCACAAGTCACGATACTCATTTGACAAGCTTCTAATGGGACATTGTCTTGTATCACCCCCTCCAAACTGCCTAGAACAATGGCAGATGCCTTACACACACGTTACAACTACCAAAAGATGGTCAGCTAATTCCTGACACTATCCAATCTACAACCAAAACTTCAATGTTTTAACACAAAATACAGCAACCAAATGCGTTAAACATAGGGAACAACCGGAGCAGAACCTAAAAGCTCCGTTTCCGCTAAAACTGGCTCTGCCAGTCTATTGGCACTCCTCCTCCTGGAGATGCAGCTTCCCATTTTCCTCCAGCCTTTTACTGCTTCTTGAGCAAAATCCACAATCCCGAAGAGGTGCGGTTCTGGTCTGCGCAGCTCGGGGGGTTAATTAACGGCATCGCTGGGCTCCTCGCGAGCCAGCTGAGCTGCGCTCACAAAGGTTTTGAATACTGGTGCAAGCACACCGGGCCCGTTAGGTGACGTTACCTAACGTCCAAGTCAGCCTTGAAAAAATACACAAATAAACTTCCGAGCGAGGCCCGAGCCTGTGCACCGCCCGGAAAAAGCTCTCACTAACTTCTAACAGCGCGGCTGCGGTCCGAGGACTAAGCCCCCCCCCGGAGAGGCATGGCGCTGGGAGGCACGGCGGGGCACCGACAAGCCGCCACGGGGAGGGAGGACGCCCGTTTCACCGTCCGGCAGCCTGAAACCCTCACAGGGAATGGGGGGGACGGGAGGGGACGGGACGGACTCCCCGCCACGGGCAGGCCCAACCGTGCTGAGGCGCCGCCCACGTAGCGCGAGGCCCCGACCCGCCACCGCCGCGGGGCGGGCGCACCACCCGCTCACGACGCCCCACCGCCCCGCGGCGGAAGCAGCCCTCCCGCGCATGCGCCGCGGGGCCGGCCGGGCCCATCCCTTTCCGGCCGGCACGCGACCTTCCTTGCCCGCGCGCGCCACTGGCGGCGCCGACTGCGCCCGCCCGCTCCCCGCACGGGCGGCCCGAGGCACGCGCGGGGCGGGGCGCACGCGCACGGCCGCTAACCCCTCCCGCCCTACCCCGCTCGCCGTTGATCCGCTCAGTGCGCACGCGCCCTTTGACCCGGCCGGCTCCCCCTGCCCCCCCCCCGGCGCGCACATGTGCTCTCAGGCACGCGCATGCGCCCTGGCGCCGAGCCCCCACCGCCCCTGGTGACGTCGGGAGGCGCAGGCGTGCTCCCTCCCGGCCGTTTCCCCCGGCGGCCGCGGCGCATGCGCCAGAGCTGCCGTCCCCCCGGCCGGGCGCCGGCGCTGCGCGTCTCTCCGCCTTCCCCCGCGGCGGCGCCTGCGCGGTGCGTGCTGTCGGTGCGTGGCGTGCGGTGCGGTGGGGGCGGGTGGGGGCGGGGCGGGTATATATAGTGCGCGGCCGGGGCGGCGGCCTCCCCCTTGTCCCCCGGCCGCCGTCGGAGCTGTGTGCGCAGTGCGTGTGCTCCGGACACCCGGACACGCCGGCCCGGCCCCGCCGCACCATTTATTACTAAAAATATTAAAAAAGCCAAAAAAAATCCAAAAATCCTAAAAAACCTTAAAAAAAAAAATCCTTCCCTCTTCCACTTCCCGTCAACCTTCTGCAACCGGCCGGTTTGATATAAAATAACCCGGTGAAGCGAAGCCCCCGGACCCGGCGCAGCCGAGAGGAGACACAGAGCGAGCCCGACCCCCGCCGAGGCCAGCAGCCGCCGCCGCCACCTTCGCCAGGCCCGGCACGGAGTAAGCCAGAACCCCTCGCCCCTTCCACCCGCCGCCGCGCATCCGCCTCCCGCAGCCGTTAAGTTTCGAATCCGCCTCCGGAGTGCCCCCTCCCCCGCGCCGTCACCGCCGGCCCTTGCCCGCACGGACCGCCGGGCCGCCGCGGCCTCCTCGCCTCGTCAGCGCCCCCCCCCTTGCCCTCCCGCGCCGGGAGACGGCGGCAGGATGAACCCCAGCGCCCCCAGCTACCCCATGGCCTCCCTCTACGTGGGGGACCTGCACCCCGACGTGACGGAGGCCATGCTCTACGAGAAGTTCAGCCCCGCCGGGCCCATCCTCTCCATCCGCGTCTGCAGGGACATGATCACCCGCCGGTCGCTCGGCTACGCCTATGTCAACTTCCAGCAGCCCGCCGACGGTGAGTGGCCGCGGGCCAGGCCGCGGGGAGGGGAGGAGGGCGCGGGGGTCGGCGGGCGAGGCGGCGTGAGGGGAGCGCTGGGACGGCCGCCGGCGGGGGAGCCATGTTTCTCCCCCGCCCCCACCAGGGCTCGGCGCGGCCATCCCCCGCCGCGGCCGCCGCCGCCGCGCATCCATTTTCCCCGCCCGGGCGCTCCCGGGGCCGGCGGTGGCGTTGCCGGGACGCGGGCAAACTTGGCGCCGCGCGGGGGGAAGTTTGCGGCGGGGCCGCCGCTGGCTGACACGCGGCCTGGGGCCGCCCGCGCCTCGTGGCGGGGAGGAGGAGGAGGCGCTTCCGCGCCCCGCCGCCGGGAACCGAAAGCCGACGCGGGGCCCCGGCGACGGGCGGGGAAGGGCCCGGGCGCCCCCGCCGAAAGTCGGGGGCCTGGCGGAGCTGCCCCGGCCGGGCGGCTGCGGCTTCCGAGGGCCGGCGGCCGCGGGGAGGGGGTGTGTGTGCAGGCGGCTTTTCCACAGGCTGTTACGTCCGCGCGCGGCCGCATCAGGAATCCGAGATGAAGGCTAGCTTGAAGAAAACATCATAGTCATTAGCACCTTTTAATAACTACGCAGGAGCTGGGTGTGTATGCGTGATTAAGAGGCCAAAAGAAGGAAGTAGGACGTAACCAGGATCGCTTGGTAGTTTCACAGACGTCCAGTCAAAGCACAGGCCAAAGCATAATACGTTAAAACACCATGGCAGGTCTGTCACGTGTAGGGAGGGGATGAAACTGCTTGGGCCTCCTTTGCTTGCTCTTCAAGCCGTGTTCTGATCCGTTTCTCTCTGCGGTAAACTCTCTGACATTGTGTTTCCCAAGTTGTGTTTTTGTTAAACTTGCTTTACACGACGTGTTCCCGGTTCTCTAAATTAGTTATATCGGTAAATAAACTTTCCGTGTAGTTCTGGTCATGTTTGTGCCAAGTTTGGCAAACCGGCTTGTTCATTTGGAGGGTATTTCGATAAAAGAAGCAAATGTGACCGGTTCTAAGTTTTGTGCAGTCCAATTAAAAGAAAAAATAATTAGGCCGGCTAGAACGTACTTGATTTCAAGTACAGTTAAGTAAACAGCTTTCTATTGTAATGGTTTTATTTTCAGGCGTATGAAAGTGAGAGATTTGAATTACAAACTTTTCAAGTAATTAGATTAACTGGCTTTCAGGATTGGCTTTAGTATATAGCCATTATCAGATCAGACTTCGGTGTACCGATGATATCTGTATGTAAGTAGTAAAAGTTACTGTCTCATCTTTTTAATAGGCAGATATTTCACCTGTTATCAGCTCTCTCACTTCAGAGAGCTTTTAATTTATTCAGCCATTGTTTAGGATGAGACGATTTGAATGCTTAACATACTTCACTTTCATTCGATAAAAACCTATGGTACAGTTTACCCTCAAAGAAAAATAAGGGGTTAGCACAGTTCAGTACTGTGATAGGGTAATATCAAGGCAGAAGTTGAAGGCGATTCAAATGCTTCTTCTCCTTAGTAATGACAGAGTTTTGTAGGGGCCAACTTTATCGTTGTCATTAGTTGAGCAACCTGTTCAACCCTACATTTTGTGACTTAGTTTGTAATTTGTCAAATGTGGGAACAAATACAGCTTCTTCACCTGAGCAGTGCTTGCATTCAGAATTTGAGAATGTGCCTCTTACAGAAATGCTGTTACTCCAAATGTTACAAGTATTTTTTCAGACTTTGGGAAGCACACGTATTTTATTCTACACCTACTCCAGTTCAGCTAAAAGTATTTCTCGTCTGTATCAAACTTGCATCTGGCACGTATCTGGAAGCACTTGTTTAAAATATACTTAAATGATATTGTGTAATTATACTTTTGCAACATTTTTAGAATTTGATGTTCTTGGCAAATATCTAGAAAGCATTTGCTGATCTTTTTCTTTCATAGATCATTCCATCCATTTACTGAAACCTTGAAATAGGAGCTCTGAGGATGAATGGTTATTCTTACAGTAATGCTGGTTTCATTTTGATTCCAAACTAGCTGCCTTTTCTTGGTTTAGCCTAATTCTTAGCCACATCTCGGGCTATGCTTATTAAACAGCTAGTAACAACTAGCTCGGGTTTTGAAAATGTCTTTGAAGGTGTGTTTGACATTACTAGCTGTCTGTAAACTAGGGATCTCAAAGCTCTTCCAAAAACTAATTAGGCCTGATGACACATTTGTGCAGTATGCACACATTTCATAGTTGTGACTTTTCTGAATTTGAGTCATAGTCCGGAGTAAAACCCAGGCAATCTTGTTTAATCACTAAACTGGAAATACTCTTGAGTAATCTGAAACTGCACTTCTCCCTTCAGATTTTTTGAATAGTTATGTTTCCAGAAGTTTATTATTTTATCACTATTGCTACGTACGTTTAGCATTAAGTGTATATTCTGTGTGATTTTGAAATTGTTACTAAAGTGGACTGTCCAGTTGCTCATGACTAAAATGGGAACTGGTGACTCATTCAGTAAAAGCTCCAGCAGAATCAGCAAAAGTACAGCATGGGTAGGTGTGTCCACTTGGTAACAAGTTAACTGCTGAATGGAATTGCCTCCTGCAAACTAGTGCACAGCCTTTTATGGCTGAAATGTAATGAAAGTAAGCCAGTTTTACTAGTTGTGAATTTTAATGAGCGTAGCTTGTACCTGGTTGCAGATGTATTCTAGTGATGTTTTAAAATCTATTGTGGGATGACAATGTGGTGTTGGTTAAGCAGAAATCTTTAAATTTCTTGTACCTCTGCTCCATAGAAGAGATGAGGAGAGCTGTTGAGAGTTTCCATGCTGTCCTTGTCCTTGTGGAGAGATTGCATTGGTCTAAGATACATGCTCACTATTAGTTGAGAGTGGTGATGTTTGCGAAGGGTAGCATGGACCCACTTTGAGTCAGATGTTTGGGAAATGTGTCCAGGAATGCACATTTTTGAGGAGTGTCAGGATTATTCTAGAAGCAATTAACATGAATTAGAAAAGCCTCTTTTCTAGTAAAGGAAAGCCCTGTTACTACTTCTGGAAATAATGAACTGTTTGTTGCTGGCACTTTTGCTGGTGCTGGCAGTAATAATTCTAATGACTTCCAGGGCAATACTGAAGTGTTAAATGTTTCTACTGTGGCCAGTCTGATATCCACAGTTCGTTTTTTTTTTTTTTTTTTTTTTTTTTTTTTTTTTTTCTTTTGTATTTTTTTTTCTTTTTTTGCTTTTTTTTTTTCATTATCAGTTTTTAGGTTTTTTTTTCTCTTCTACTTTTTTTATATTAAAGTTTGTGAAAGCTTTGTTAACTT
>JAYKAV010003059.1:42025-188712 GCA_035582835.1 Phoebastria nigripes
ATTTTTTGCATCCCTTGTGACTTTTCTTTAATTGGACAGAAGCACACTCAGAACACAATTTCCATTTTACTTCAAGCAGGGAAGTCTTGGGGTATTTTGTTTCAGCTAGTGATATTTTACATGGATTGGCTCTTTTTCTGGAATCCTTATGTAACTTTTTATATTTGAATTGCTTTTTTTGTATGCCTGAAAAACACTGGAATCCAAAGCACTGCTAACCTCTTGTTTATTAATGAAGGCTGTAGATGAGATGAATGGGAAAGAGCTCAATGGGAAACAAATCTATGTTGGCCGGGCTCAGAAAAAGGTGGAAAGACAGACGGAGCTGAAGCGCAAGTTTGAACAAATGAAGCAGGACAGGATCACCAGATACCAGGTTCAGTTTTAATTCAAGAGGACTAACTTTATTCTATGATATTTTTATATTTACCCAGACCATTTGCTTTCAAAAATAACTTGCCTTTTTTTTAGGGTGTAAACCTTTATGTGAAAAATCTTGATGATGGGATTGATGATGAGCGTCTTCGAAAAGAATTCTCCCCATTTGGTACAATCACTAGTGCAAAGGTAAAGTAAAGTTTATAGATTGTGCTCGTCCTTTCTCTGAAAATGGACAGTGATCCTTCACCAAGGAAGAGTGGTTTATTTCATTGACTAACAGATGTGACCCAGTCAGTTACCACTGCTACTACATACGTGGACATTCACTTTCTTGATTATTGTACATCTCAGGTTAAACGCATATGATCATCCTTTCTTGAAATAAACTGAGTACTGATATTAATGTGAGAAAAATGACATCTTTTCAGTGCAGTAATGTGCTCATTATTCACTGAGGTTTTCATCTGTATTCAGTAAACGGTTAGCTATTAATTAAGCAACTATATTCCTTTTTATAAAATAATTCAGTAAAACAAACCTGTGGTCTCGCTTCTAGTAAGCTGAAAAAAGAAACTTACGCGAGTTGAGTAGATACGACATTCTCTTGTTTTAAAACTAAATTTTGTACTGACAGGTCATGATGGAAGGTGGCCGCAGCAAAGGATTTGGATTTGTATGCTTTTCATCACCAGAAGAAGCCACCAAAGCTGTCACAGAAATGAATGGTAGAATTGTGGCTACTAAACCATTATATGTAGCTCTAGCCCAGCGTAAAGAAGAGCGCCAAGCTCATCTCACCAACCAGTATATGCAGAGAATGGCAAGTGTAAGAGCAGTACCTAACCCTGTAATCAACCCTTACCAACCAGCACCTCCTTCAGGTTACTTCATGGCAGCTATCCCACAGGTATGTATAGAGATGAGTAACTAAACGTTTTGTACTGTGTGTAAAATCTGTTTAGATTTAACAGTAAATATAACTATTAGCATGTGTCCATAATTTCAGCATTCTAATTTCATAGCAGAAAGGTGATGGACTGGTCAGCATGCCTTCAAAGATGATAAAGTTACACAATGTTTTTATATTTGACAGACTCAGAACCGTGCTGCATACTATCCTACTAATCAACTTGCTCAACTTGCTAGACCTAGTCCTCGCTGGACTGCTCAGGGTGCCAGACCTCATCGTAAGTCTCTTCTTCACCTCTTTCCAGTGATTGCAGTAAACTCTATAGCTTTTACCTTTGCACTTTTAAATACATTTTCATGGCATTACAGTATCAGTCTTCTCTTTGTCGTGTTAGTGGTATTACTTCTGAACTCTTTTCACCATTCAGTGTTTCAGCATGTAACTTAATATCTTTTCTCTAAAACATAGCATTCCAAAACATGCCTGGTGCTATCCGCCCAGCAGCACCCAGACCACCATTCAGTACCATGAGACCAGCTTCTTCACAAGTTCCACGAGTCATGTCAACACAACGTGTTGGTGAGTTTCATTTATGCAAACTTTAAGTATTAGACTTATAATTTTGCTGATTCAGAATGATCTCTCAAAAGCATTCATAAGTTCAGTATCACATGGGGTAACACTTCCCTCCTTTTCTGGCTCTTACTAAATGAGTAAGCTAGTATCACCTTCTAGTAGTTGCTTTAAATATTTATTGTCCCAGCAAAGACTCCTGCTGTGGTCCCATTTCTTTAGCATGAAGCATTTCTTTTAGCGTGCATTTTAATAATGCTGTATGACAGCTTCTGCCATTTCTAAACATCCTTGTGGCAATTGCAATAGTAGGTTGCATGTAGAAATACCGTGATAGAATTTTAGCTCTTATTATTTTGTCATAGAATACTGTGAGCCAGTGTTATGTATGTAGAATCTGCACATCACTGAATGAACCAGAATTGATTGTAATTCTCTCAGAATGTATTAGACAGTAGTATTTTTTAGCTTCCACTTCATGAAAGTATCTTTTTTTAGGATGACTATTGACGTAATGTGCTCAGGAAATCAAGTGTCCTTTGAGGTTAGAATGAAATTAAATTAATACTCAACCAAAGTGAATGTTTTCTCACAGATCTTTTTTCAATAGCATGTAAGAAAAGCAATTCATTAGCGAAATGTCTGGAAAGTAACATCCAGTAAATTGCGAGCTTTGAACCTTCAGATACAACTGGTGATATGACAGTTGACAATACTACTGAGATAAATCTATAATACAATACCTAAATTAGGTATTCTGTTTGGGCTGGTTTGGTTTTTTTTAACTTGTACAGTGTAGGCTAAATAAAAAAATGAATTATTCACATATGGAATTATGTTATTTTTTCAGCTAATACATCAACACAAACAATGGGTCCACGTCCTGCAGCAGCTGCTACTGCAGCTACTCCTGCTGTACGCACAGTACCACAATACAAATATGCCGCAGGTGTTCGTAATCCTCAGCAGCATCTTAATACACAGCCGCAGGTTGCTATGCAGCAGGTATGTACTTTTAGGAACTGGTCCATGCCTCTGCTGGTGTTTTTTGCAGAAGAAGGAGGGGGGCACTTAACGATTAAGAGTTGTCTTTGTTATCCTAGAATTCAGGCTCTGCATCATGGCAGCAGTGTTACAGCCTTGGGGTTTTAAGTATATTTCAAGTTTGCCTGGGACAGGTTGTGATCCTGTGTTACTTCGTATTTTCCAGTTGCTTGATACCTTAGCCTGGATTCTCCTTGTGTTTGCTCCAGAGTGGAGTGGTTGATACTAATCTCCAGCATCACTCAGCTCTAACCAGCACTATTTGATTAAATTGACTTAGTTGTAATTTATTCCATGTTTCTGACAGTGTAGGCATTGTTTATGCTGAGTTGTGGAACACTGAATATTTGAAGCTGCACCTAATTATGAACTAGAATTTAATTTTGAAATGGTGTTAAATTAATTTGCAGCCTGCTGTCCATGTGCAAGGTCAGGAACCCTTGACTGCTTCCATGTTGGCTTCTGCCCCTCCACAAGAACAAAAGCAGATGTTAGGTATGTACATGATACCTTTCTCTATGCCTTTTAGCAGAAGGACAAAGTACTCTTTTATCAATCTTAAAATGCAGAATAAAGTTTTAGCAGTAGAACAAGGTGTTTGTTTCCCTTTTCCCTTAAATCAAGACTGTGTTTGTCAGATGAGATTTGTCACTCTGACTAACTTTTTTCTCTCTAGGTGAACGTCTATTTCCTCTCATTCAAAGCATGCACCCTACGCTGGCGGGTAAGATCACTGGTATGTTGTTGGAGATTGACAACTCTGAACTCCTCCACATGCTCGAGTCTCCTGAGTCTCTTCGTTCGAAGGTAGGTGGACTTTGGCCTTACACTAGTTTTATCAGCAATTAAGTCTACACTGATTTAACAGGTGTTTGTGCTGGCACAGTGGAGTAGCAGTAATGCAACAGTGGCCTAGGGTGTGAAGTTAGAATACCCTCTTTCAGAGGGTGGCAGCGGCTTACATTAGCATGAACTGGAACTGTAATGTTATCCTTCTCTTTCTAACAATGCAGGCATTGTTTGTATGTATAATTGAAACTGTTTCATTAACTTAAATTACAGAAATTACTAAGCTTCCTTTATTAATTTTTCTTTTTTACTTAACAGGTTGATGAAGCTGTAGCCGTACTACAAGCCCACCAAGCTAAAGAGGCTGCTCAAAAGGCAGTTAATAATCCCACTGGGGTTCCAAGTGTTTAATAAGTAAGTTTTCTGAGCACTGTAGCTTTATAGGTTGACTGGGGCAGTAGTCCTTAGTCCATGGCCTTATAAGCAGCATGCTTCCAGGATCTGTATCGTTTGCAGCCACAGAAAGTAGCAGCTATGGTCACAGTTGTAAACAAATTTTGTGCTCAATCCTGTTGTCCAGTTCTATAGCTCTTGCTTAGCAAATGCTACTGACATGTCTTGCATATTTAGCTGGAATTAAAGCATTGTTTTTAACAGCATATTTAGCTGGAATTAGTTCTGGGCATGCATGCAAAAATGGGCGGTTCTGTCAAATGCTACTATTCATACTGTTGTTCAAGAGGAACTTGTGGAATTAAAGTAAGCTTAAAATGATATTCCAACCCTATTTTCCCTTAGAATTGGAAGAGCTTATTTACACTATAATTTGTATATACTTGCCAAAATCTAAAATTATACAGTAGTTAAAAACTAAACTACGTATTGTCTTGCCTTCACATTTTGGTGAATTCAACTTTAATGTCAATTAAAATACCGATTTTCTTTATTGCCTTCTGTGGGGTTAGTATCTTAATTTTGCATGACAGGAAGAGGCAAAAGGTGGTATCTTTACAGTTTTGGAAGGGGAAAATGTTGTGGAGTTGAGGATAATATAGGAGTCTATTCAGTCCAGTTAGGTTTTGCCTGTATATGAACTTATTTTCCACATTTATAGCTGTCAGTTGAAGATGCCTGCTTTAACATTTGATCACTTAAAATTTTCTTTTTTTCTTGGTCTTTTCATTTCTGCAACTTTCCTTTTGGAGGCAGAATTTGAGTCATGTTTTTTCCACACTTCTTTCTTTTTCCATATTTTGCTAGTGAGACTTTCACACTGGAGATAAAGAAGTGCTGAATAAGTTATCTGTCCTAAACTAAGATGCCAAACTTTGAGACCATTACTCCGTATGCTCCATGATGTTTTAATAATTGGAAATTGAAAATAACTGCTACTGTAGCAGTTGATGAGCCTTGGTACGCTGGCCTTGAGTAGAGGTGACCTGTAGTCAAGTTACAGTAACAAATTATTGTGCATAGCCATTGTCTAAGGCTGTTCTGTGCAGAGTACTGTTTAGTTCTAGACTCAGTTTTGTCTTACCAAGTATCACAGGCTTGGGATACTTTACTTCCATGTCTCTAAAAAGCAGGGGATACCTCTGATAACACTGCTTGTAAAGAACCTTGGTGTGATTGATACCGTGAAAGCCCAAAGTGCTGTGGGCTTACAGTTGCAGAAAGCATGTCAGAAAACATAAGGTGCTGCTTTAATTTTAAAACCTAATAACATTGTTTTTCTTTGCAGAAAGATCCGGGACTACAATCTAGAACTTCGCTTCACCGAAGAAAAAAAAAAATCTAAACATGGAAAAACTATTAAATATTGAGAAAAACATTGCAAAATATAAAATAAATAAAAAAAGGAAAGGAAACTTTGAAGCTTATGTACAGAGCAACGCCGGGGCTAGCAAAACAAATGCTAGTCCTAGATTACTTATTGATTTAAAATTTAAAAAAAAAATAGTAAAATAAAAAATACAAATTAATGTTTTATAAACCCGGGGGAAAAGAATTTTCAGCACAGTACAAAAATTTAAAGCATTCCTTTCTTTAATTTTGTAATTCTTTACTGTGGAAAAGCTCAGAATATCACCACTGTTTTAGTTGACAGTGAGAATTGATAGCTGAGCAAAGAAACGTAATTTGGATTATAAAATTCTTGGTTTAATAAAAATTCCTTAAACACTGACTTACTTGTGATGGTTTCTTTTGTACAGTGTACTTCTGTTAAGGTTGTCATTCAGAATACCAAGTAAGAATCCCATTCTATAGTATGTTTAGCAGTTTCTAGASATTAGCCTACATTTAGCCACCTGTTACTGATAATATAAACTTAAACATTAAAACAAATGAAAAGAGCAGCTAGATCCATATCTGGGTTTTAAATCCTTAATAGCATGATGTCTGAGCTCTTGTCATTGTCTAATTAGAAATAGACCTTTAAATACCCTACCTTGAGGTGATCAGTAAGAAATCTTATTATAAAAGGCGTGTGTTGGAATTGCGTGACATACCAACACATGTTCCCATTTCACCACCTGCACGTGGTGTTTGTTCTCACAGGTTTTGGTGGAAGGAACAATCTCTACATAGGTCTCCGGCTGTGTCTTTAGATGGCTAGTGATCCCTGAGAATGGAGGCAGAGTCGTATAGGATGTAGGTGAACGAGCAAGGATTGTCTGCAATAGACAGTGTTGCAAAATTCCATTATTGTGAATGTATGACCACAAGGCATTCCTAGAACAAAACAGGTGAGGCTTCAGGTGGTAATGTAGTAAAAATTGAATGCATAGTAACCAAAAGATCATGCTTTTTACACAGAAAAAAACATTCTGTGGAAAGGACTGCTTAATCCTCCGAGTCGGATGTTTCTAATGCTGTGTTCCCTAACAAATGAATGGCTACTGTTAGCTTTTTCTTCAATTGGTTTAATATTAGCTTTGCTACATTTTGGGTTTTCTAATGTGCTGAACAAATCCTTCTTGACAGAGGCAACTTCGAAAGTTTCATCTAGCTCTGATAACTAAATTACTGAATTATTACTGAAAAGGAATACAGTTAGAGTGCTTCAAATCAGCAGAATTGAAAACAAAGTGATCGGAAATTGAATGCTGATCCTTATTACTTAATATCACTACAAAGATCTTTTCAGTAACTTCCAGTTGTAATGTGTCACAGAGGTCTGCATACAGTGAGCTTATGCAAAATTCTGTGGGTTTTTTTTTTAATTAAATTTGTGAATGGTGAAATAATTCTAGCAGTTTTACTGGCTCCGGGAATCTGCTTCTTCCTGCAGAAGGTGGCCTTCCTGGTTCATCCTTACATTTGACTGTCATTTAAATAGAATTGAAGTGGGGGTGCCTTTTTAAAATAAATTGCTGTTTGATCTAAATCTGATCTAGTGTACAATAACAGAAATAATCCTGTCTTCACTCGGGGCTGATAGGACCTTTAGGTGAGCTTGTGTGTTAGTCACTAAAAAGAGCATCCAAGCAAATGACCAATGACAACAAAAGTGAGAAGAGCCAACACTAGCACATGAGCTGTTTAATTTGCTACAGGGCCTTACTGAGGTGGAGAGTTTTGCAGGATTAAACTGTGAAATGCATGATCAAGCTAACTGTTAAATGCATAATCAAGAGAGACAGAGTAACGAGTTTATGATGCAATACAAACTTTCACTGTGTAAGTTAGCAGATACATTGAAGTTGTCCACCTACAGATGGGTTATCCTACAGTTGCTGCCTTGCTTTTTTCCCCACTTCCTTTAAGGGAGTACTTTCTGCAGACTTGCAGAATATGAGAGGCGTTTTCTACCCAGTTTAGCCCATAACTGGTTCTGTAAGCTGCTTAATAAAAATTGATAATGCAGGGGGAGAAAGGAAGCAGTGAAGATGGCATGTCCTCCTTTTGCAGAGAAGAGAAAAACATGGCAGGCTGGGATTGGGGGAAAGGAATGAAGGTCTGTTAGTCATGGAGGAAGGCATGACCCTTAGCTGCTACGATCCATTGGGCTCCAGCTGCTGTATTTAAAGGATACAGTTTCTGTGGAATCACAGGAAGGGGTTAGTGAGCTCTTTCTGGAAGGCTCTCTGAAATCCATGTTGCATAGGGGAAATGCCAGTGTTCTCTGGAGCTATTGTTGCAGTCTTAAAGCCCTACACTATGCTTTCTGAAGTCCCACAAAAGACAATTCAAGAGTGGCCTTGTTTTTCCCCTTGTGCAAAGATCTTCAGACTGGATTTTTTCTGTTAAGTGAATTTGAGAAATAAGCCTAGCATAGAGAGGTGAAATTGGTCTGGCATAAATGAATCCTATTTAAAATCCCTCACTTCACTACAAAAGCATTAAGTTAAGCTTGTACAATTCTTAATGTTCAGTCCTGTCCTGATGGAGGCAGACTGGGTTAGCCTTTAATTTGCAATCTTGCTGAAGTGTATGACTATAAGAATTATTGAAAATGGATAGTAAATCCTACAAAGGAGGCGGTTCAAACAAGATATGTATGTGATAAAGAGGTTGAATGTACCACTTTAATTTTATGTAATGTCAACTATAAAAACTAACACTTTGGAGACAGTTTTAAAAACCTAAAAATATTTAGCATCATAATAAAAATGAAGAATTGGATTATATTAAAGGTTTAGTGGAAGGTCTAAAGAATTATATAAAGACCTAACTGCAGGAGTTTCAGGGCCCTAGCAGGAAAGTGAGAGCCCACCTCAATTCTGCTTGTTTCCCCAGAGAAGAGGTAATGTGTCTTCGGTGAGTCTGCTGGAGTTAAACCAAACTAATTTTTATGTTTTGTAAGAATGTGCAAGTTATTTAACCTCTTGCATATGGGGAAACTGAAAAAGGAGGAAAAGAGGGGTTCTTCCAGCTTTGTACAAGACACTTGCGGGTGTGTCAAGCACTAGCATGTGTACCAGCCTGAAATACTAGGTAACTTTTGTGATGGAAGGAAACAGTGAGGCAATTCTGCTGATGCGATCATGACGGCTTAAGAAAACAAAACCCTGGGTTGGTTGGGTTCATTTCTTCCCACTCTTGATTACATGGTAATTCCCCACTGTATACCACAGATGCCTATTTAATCAATGTCATTTGTTTGGTTGGGTTTTTTTTAATCTTAGAGATAGTGAACAATGTGTTTGCTAGTGCCTCTATCAATGTATCTTTAGAGTACTACTGTAAAACAATGCACCACACAGAAAAATCAATTTATTCAATAGAGGTAGAGCATTGTTCCCTTGGGTTAATAGGCAGCCTAACTGGCAGTCACTTCCTTCTGCCTTCTCCCTCTAGCATGTGTCAGAGGCTTACGCTGATCCTCTACTGCCCTGCAGCCAACCAGTGCTACGCTGATTTTGCTGGATCAGCTGGTATTTCATTCCTTCACTCCTTCCCTGTCTTCCATTCTAACCAGAGCAAACACTTCAGTGTTTAGCAGCAGCCAAAAGCCTGCTCCTGAAATGAATGGTGATTTGAATGAATCAGTGGTACTATACTCGCCATCTGCTTTCCTGAGCAGAATGTGGCTTTATGGGCAACTAAATCAAACGTTTGGTGCAGGGGTAATCTGGATTGCATGCATTCTCTTCGCTGTTCTGCGGAAGTCTAGGAAATTTGGATTTCACTGGGTCCTGGGGGAGGAGAGAAGGTGGTGGAAATCAAGATGTTCCTGAGTCAGGCAATGTCATTACAGTTGCCAGTTTACACTAATTAGGTGTCTACCCTTGAATAAATGATATCTTCAGTCCTTGCACCTAAATGCATTTCCTTCTCAGGAGCATTGTTAATGATTGCTACAGACAACTGGATGTTGAAAGACAGCCGCTTACCATTTTGGATTAGAATTCTCAGCAAAAAGGTTTTCTGAATTCTGCATCTAATAGACATATTTCTGCTTGGAATAACTGGGAAGGAAAAAAAAAAAAAAAAARAAAAAAARAAAAAAAAACAACAAMAAAACTCCCAAAAAACAACCAGGATTTGTATTTATTCTCAATAGGTCCAGGAATTGTGGTCCAAACTGACATGCTAGAGAGAGCCACAGTCTTGTCCTTGGGACCACAATCCACTAGGCTTTCATAGTTACGTGTTTCTGGCCATTCTACTTGGGATTAAGTAGGAAGCTCCCTTTCTATGATTGATCCTTCCATTGGAGTTGCTCCCTGAACACGAGCAACATTTTCACTCTCTGCTGGAGTAGTTTAAACTACTAGTGAACTCTTCATAGCTGCCCATGTACATGAGTTGTCTCTGAGAGGCAATTTGAGGTTAGAAATGCCTCCTGAGTAAATCCAGCACAGGCTTGGATGTACTGGAATCAGAGGCTACTCAAAAAAGTTCTTCTCTCAGATTACTTTTTATGATGTAAGTGGGCACTTCGAATTAAACTGCCCTGTTTCCCTTGCCTCCTTCCCGTTTTCCCTTTGACCAACTAGTCCTTTCCTTACAAAGGGGAACACCACATCCTATGTCCCGTTACATCAATTAGCTGCCTTATCAACATCATGGCAAGTGATGCTAAGAGCCCCACACCACCTTTGCAATGAAAAGCCATAGGAAGGCTACAAGGTCTGGCTGGGAAATGCTGCAGGTCTTCTCTGATGGAGTTTCAAAGGCAGCATGCATGCTGACTTAAAAAGGATCTGCAGCTCAACTGCTAGCAAAGGAGGTGAGTCTAGGACCTCCCTATTCTCACATGAAGACTTGAAACCTGGGGAATCTTTGTACGCCCTACTCCTGCCAGCTGACGATTTGCATTTGGGATCCTGTCTCTTCCGAGCTGCAAGTCAGCATCTCACTCACTGCCTCCCCTCTTCACAGGTTTTTCCTCAATTGACAAGCCAGGAGGAGCACACAAAAAAAACCAACAAGGCAGGCAGAGATTTCAGCACACCAGCAGCCTAACTGCTGTTCCTTAGGCAACTGTGAGTCTGTGTGGTACAACTACCTCTGCAAAGGAAAGCTTTTAGTCCCTCTTACCTTCTGTAGGATGTGGTCAATAATGACGGATAGTAGCTGGCAGGGTTACAGATCCTTAGGACGTGGCATTTGAAGTGAATACAAATTTGAAACAAATGTTTTCAGCTACACCAAGACCATAAGGTGCACGTGTAGTTGGAGCTCCCTTCAAAGGACTTGGGCAACAAGAACAAAGGAAAGAATATTTCCAAAAAAATAATTTGAAACTTTTCTTAGATTTCTCACTTGTATTGGGATTGAATGTAATCATTAAGAAAAAAAGGAAATTACAAGCTGGGCCAACATAATGGGCCTGTTGCACATTAAGTACTAAGAGCAGTGTATCTATGCCAAATAGTCTCCTACTTCCCACGTAACCTGCTAAAGAAACATCCCTAATCAAGTCATGTTCCAGCTGGCTATAGCTGTCCAGAGGTATGTACTTTTTTATAGCTCTGAGCATACTTTAAAGTGTTCCATGTGATATCTGAGCATTCAGAAAACAAAAACGATGCCCTGGGCAGGCTAACTGGTTGTGTCATATTGCAGTGACAGGCACCTTGGGTTACACATGGTCTAGGTTAAACTTGAAGTCAGCAGATGACATAAAACAGAGATTACAGTTCAAAAAGTGGGTCTCAAACACATCTGTAAGTGGAAGCTTGCTTAATCCTGTCTCTTGCCACTGCTAGAGAGATTTGCCACCAAAGGTAGCTCAGTTTCCCCTCCTGTAGTTTTCCAGAGGGGAACCAGATTCAGGCAGATGAGAAGAGACCACCAACCTAGAATGACAGCAGAAGTGGAAAATTCCTGCCCATGGCCAGGAGTGTAGATCTTTCCTCTGTCTGCTTATACTCATCACACAGCTGCCTTGCCTCCCACGTTACAAGTGGAGATGTGGATTTGCAAAGTGGCTTAGGATGTGAACAATGATGCATACAGGGGCCTTGCTCAGGAGGGGAAGGAAAGGTCTTCCAGAGCTCCCCAGGGTGCAGGTGCCTCATCTCCCAGGTACAACAGGGTAGCCGTGACAGCAGGAGCTACAAAGTTGGCTCTATAAGAGGGCGGTTGCGTGGGTGCTCCAGAAGTCGTCAGACTGGTTATATTTGGCTGCAGAGATGAAGAAGAAAAACAAATCATCAAACATGTTACACAATGTTATTTTACTTACTCTTCTCCATTTTCTCCAGAATGTCCACAGTTAATCCTGTTTCTTGAAAGATAGGTGCAAACCTTGTTCCACCGGGAAGGGGTTTTCCCCAGGTCAGTTAGTGAATCATGGCCTTCCTGAAATAATTTTCTTCCTCTGACGAAGGGCCTTTTGATGAGGCCCCGCGCCTATGACTGCGCTTATGTCAGGCCCTGGTTTGCAGGGGAGGCATTTCAGCTGCATTATTTCCATGTTGATGAACTCATTTCACATCTCCAGCAATACTGCTCATGTAAGACTATGAGGACTTCCACCGTGATTCACACGAGAAGGCCCAGCTCCCCCAGCGCCTTTCCCTGAGGGGTACCAGAAATACGCTAAAGGAAGCTATGAAATACGGCAAGCATAACTCACCTTTATCATCTGGTAATTAGTGATAAACCAAAGTCCCAGGCCAGAGATGGACCTGCCATTTTAACCACATTTGACCTCCAGTGAGGCACTGTGTGAAAAAAGGACTTTCTTTTCTTAAAAACCTGCTGTGCACCCCTTTCACCAGATGGTCCCGGGTTCCAGTGCCTTGAAAAACAGTAATTTATCATCATTTCGTAGTGAATTATCACTTCGTAGTCCCCTTCCTGGTGCTGTTCGCACCTACACAGGCTGCTKTAACAGGGTCCCTTGGCCGCCTCCTTCCCTGCTCGGCACCGGCTCTTCAGCGCCCCGGGTCACCCCTGCCGCCCTTCCCAGCCGCACCGCTTCCCCTGCGGGCACCGCTTGGTGCTTATTGACCATTAATTTCACTCCCACTTTGCCCCTCGCCTTAACGAGACCGCCCCCCCGCAGGCTCCCTTTCTGGAGGGATTTAAAATAAAAGCCGCTGCCGAGGCTGCGCCTGAGGGACTCTCCCGCATCAGTGCCTGTGGCAGCGCCCCCTAGCGCCGCGCCCGCTCCTACCTGCGCCGCCCGGCGCCTCCCTCTTTCGGCTCCGCCGCTGCTGTGAGGGGACGGCCTGGCCCGGCCTCGCCATGAAGCTGCACTTCAGCATCACCGCCGCCGAGGAGCTGCGGGAGAGGCGCGGGGGGCGCTACGTGGTGGGCGCGGGGCGGGGAGCGGGCGGCGGGGGCCGGCGGGGCCGGGCGCGGGTCTGACGGCTGTGTGCTTGCAGCTGTACTCGGTGTGCCTGGAGGGTTTCCTGCTCGGCAAGGCGCGGTACAGCCAGCTCCGCCGCTGGGACGCGCAGGTGAGGGCCGGCCGGGGGGTGGCGGTGTGGGGGGGCACCCCGAAAAGGCTCGGTGGGGGCGGCCTGCTGGGGTGCGGGCGGCCGTCGGGCCCCGCAGCTAGGCCGGGCCCCTGTGAGGGCTGCGGAGCAGGAGGGGCTCCCCTGGCCCTCACAGGCCCAGCGTGGGATGGGGGCAGCGAGTTGTTTCTGCCTAGATCCGCGTTATTAAAGCCTTCCTTCATGCTAACGCCACAGGGAGGGTGCGCCTGGTCCCAACCCGTGCCCTGCCCTCCCACCTGGCCCTTACACCATGCCTGGTCCCCCCGATGCTGTGCTGTCGGAGGGGCAGAGCTGCTGCTTGCAGGGCACTCGTGCTTGCCGGGTGAAATCCAGCAGCAACTGAGAGGTAAATCCAAAAAAAAGCCAAGGGATGTGGCAGAAGGGTATGGTAAGCTGGCTTAATGGGAAACATCGGCCAAGCAACAGCAGCTGTGGGCTCCAAGTGGCTCTTTTCCTTGGCCTCTGGGAGAGAGGTGCAACTGCTTTACTGGGGTCTTTAATCCTATGAACAACTCTAGAATGTGTATAGAGGTCAGTCCTGGCAAATTGCACAGTCAGTTGCAGGGTTTTTTGGACAAGCCAGGGGTTAACCAAGTGTTGGATCCTTTGGCCCAAATTGCCTAAGCACATACCTCAGGAGTGACCTTTTCCACACAAGCAATTACTAGGCAATTACAAAACAGCTGGCACACAGGCCTGGAGCATTCCAAGGAATAGTGGTCATCAGGGAATAATACATGGCCCCAGCTAACTGAAGTGGATTATTTCAGGGTGAATCTGCCTGTTTATCTCTACTTTTGTTTTGTTTCTTGTCTGAGTTGCCTCTGTCTCTTTCCCTTCTATCCTTCCTCTGGTTTTCATAGGAAGATAAAAGGGAGCATGTGACATTGAGCTCTTCTGTGGAAGCAGAGTGGCTGCCAGCCTTCTCTTTGATAGCCTGATCTCTCTGGCCTTTGCCAGTCCTTGGCTCCAAGCGAAATCTCTCCCAGCTCTTCTGTCAGTCTGGGTGCATGCTGTCATCCCTGCTGAGCAGCCTTATTTTACCTTGACAACCCTATTTTAGGGCCTTTTTTGATGAACGCTTCTTGTGGTAGTGGGCTAGGTAGATGCTCCTTTTGGCAGCCTCCTTGCTGTGCTCTCAGTTGCAGTGATGGGACCACTCTGGAGCAGTTTTTCAGCCAGGTAACCCCTGATGGGGATCTGTCCATCTCTCCCAACTCTGTGTGACTGCACAAGCAGTTGGAGTAGCACAGCTAAAAGGCATTTGAGTCAGCAGTAGGGCTGCCATGGGAAGCAATGTTTGCTGAGGTGTGCTCTTGTGCCCCAGCTCTGCAATTCTTTTCCCTGTGGGAGCTCTTGCAGTAATATTTTGCTTTGGTTAATGGAGCATTTTGGATAACATATCTGAACTAATAAACCAGCTTATGTATTTGCTTGCTTTTTCTTTAAGGCTTACTGTTTCTTGCTCAAGAGGTTTCTAACTTCATTAATGCTCTCAGCAAAATCTTTCCCTTCTCTGCATCCTCTGTAACTGACAGTTTGCCTCTTGCTGGGCTATACAACTCGTTAGCTGATTTTTATTTTTAATTCCTTCATTCCTGCTGTTGGTAGCTGCCATACTTGGTCTTGAAGCTTACAACTACACTGCTGTCCCTTAATTGTCTTCCCTATACTTATGTGAGGTTGCTCGTCTATAATTATTATATCCTGTTCTGCTTATTTTGCTTGAAATACTCTGTTAAGGTAGAAAAATGCACGCACACAAGAAGTCTTAAACTCCAGGATACAGTAATTTCACCCTCCTGACCAGATGACATGTGGTGTCCACAAAGCCTCCCAGATGCAACAATTCTGTGATGGATGCAGGATGTGAATTAGAAATAAGCTTCCCCCATGGACAGGTTTCTGCATGATTATACTTGATGGTATTTCTTGAACACTACTCTGGAGGATCTGTCTCTGACCTCTGTTCGATGGGATGCTGGACTAGTTGTGCCTCTGATCTCCTTCAGGGTGGCGATTTCTAAAGCACTGCTATTCCACCTCTACAAGTTCCTCTCCTAACTTGTGATACAAAATCAGGACACATAATTTTTGTTTGTGATGCTGTGCCTTATCTGCCCCTTTTCTCTTGCTGTGCATTTTCCTGCTCCCCATCACTTTATATTGAGAGTGCTTCTATTGTTTGACACTCCCAAACTCTGTTCCTCGCTGTCTCCCAGAGCAGTTGTTCTCCACAAAAGGACTGTCTGAAGGGAGCAACTGTTCAGAGGCAGTGTAGTGTGATGGCGCATGAGGTTTTGGATACACTGTTGAATGGGGAGGTGCAGGTATACTAACTGAGCAACATTGCCTTACCTCCAGATGGGATTCTCAGCCTTAAGCTGAGCACCCAAGGCAAATGGTATAGAGGGAGGTGTGAACAACCAGGAATGATATCCTTAAAGAGATCTTGCTTAGAAGGAGTTGCTTAGGCAGGGCTGGCAGAAATGCTGAGGAGAGCAGTGCAGCTTTAGCCCTTCTCCTCTTGTGGAGATAGGCACTTGGCTGTGGATTGCCAGAAGGTGCCTGTCTGAGGACTTACTCCCTTGACCTTCCTCTGGGAGATGGGGCTTTTTGTTGGCTGTAAGAGGGTCCAGAGGTGGCTCTGCCTTCTCCCCTTTTGCCCCTTCTTTTATGAGCTAGAGCATTCAGTTGTGGGAAATCCAGTTTTCATTCATTCCTCTGTTGTGAGTATTTAGGTATTAAGTATTAGCAGTAGGAAGGACAGCTGAAGGACCAGTCTCCCTTTGCTTGGGATGAACGCCATACACGTCGGGCAGCGTTCCTTATTGTTTGCATTTGCTGAACTAAGACTTGTGTAGCCATTCTCCGCAAATGACTGCGAACAGCTTCAGCAGGAGTGTCGATGGCAGATGGATGTGCATTTTAAGGATCTAAGCTTTGGCCCTAGATTTACACAAGGACGGCTAGGCAGTGCTCTGTACTGTAGCTGTGTTCTCCTCTGGCTTTAGTTCTGTGGGGACTGCACACTGACCAGAGCACCTCTATTAGAGCTGTGGGTCTTTATTCTGCTTGTGGAGAGGTAAGGCTCTCTTGCAAGAATATACAAGTGACAGAAACTTCTAGAGTGGAGCTAGAGATTACCTGGACAGTGGTTTGTACACTAAAAATGTTACTGGATTTCCTCGAAATTGAACAGTTGCTGAGGACACAGGCTCTCCTTGGTTTCTACCTTTGTGATGTTGTGATGTTTGCCAAATGGCTTTTCAGTTTGGCAGCTGCTTAGCGTGTCCCTCTCTAAACAGATATAATGAAAGGACTGAAAGGAACAGATTATTTCTTGCAATTGTTGGAGTAGTCACTGGTTTACTTCAGGGCAGGGAGTAAATAGGAAGTGTTCTCTGTAGGATTAAGAGTGAAATGCAACACTGATGGATTCTGGTCATGATGCCAGCCTCTACTGAGTCAGTTAGCAGCATCTGTGGTTGGTATGAACGACTGTTGGGAAAATAGTTCTAAAAAAATCTGTTAATCACGATAAAACAATCAGTAAAAAGGAATTAAATATAGAAAATGTTTTTTTTTTAAACTTCATTTAGCCAGTCATGTACCAGAATAGTCTCATACCTTTGATTGCTTGGACAGTTTCTGCATACATATATTTTAATTTTCAGATGAAACATGTTTAAGCATTTTTAATCTTAGAATGGTGTCTCCTCCTTTTTTTAATATTTAATCAGGTAACTGAGAAGGAAATGCCCAGAGGCCTGTTCATTCTATATATAATCCATACATAATAGCTTTATAGTTATAATACTGCTCTATTTTTTTCAGGTTAGCACTTTTGTTTCTGGTGCTCTGTCTGACTTCGGCATCTGCACACCTATGACGGAACATGGCCCTGGGTGAAATAGCTCGTCTAGGCAGCATAGGCAGGACCTGACACCAAAAAGCAAACCTATGGGATTAGACTAAGTAGGAGATAATTAATTCAGGTCGACTATGCTTTAAAACTGATGATATCACCTGCTGAGGAGGGGAATATTTACTGCAGAAAGATGAAAAAGAAACAGCACCAACTATGGCATGTGTCTTTACTCCCCTTTTTGGAGAGATTCGCTCTTAGAGCTTAAACCTATCATATTTAGGGAAGCTGCTCTATCTCTTTTAGGTGGAAATCTTGGAGGAAGAATAAGTACCTCTTCCACCAGGTTGGAACATCCTGTCTGGGCTTCTAGCACAGTCAGATTTAAGCTTGTTTTCATGATCCAGTCTCATGTGGGCTTTCCTGCCACTTGCTCTTGGAGCTGCCTCTGGGGTGGGAGCTGGAAGTGGAGCTGTGCCCAGCCTCAGTGCTGGGTTGTGGGCTGTGAGGCAGGACAGGCCCAGGTGGCTGCTGTGTGTTGTTGATGGGAGCTGCACATAGTGTCTGCAAGGAAGCTGCTTGGTCAGGCATGCAGAGAGGCCAAAGGATGGGAGTACTCCCCTTAGACAGCTTGTGGAGCAGGATGGCTTGGAAGTACCTGTCTGGTCAACTACGTCCAGTCAAGAGAAAACGGTGGTGCAGAGGGCACCCTGGCTTGGGGCTGAGACGTGTCTTTCTGTGGAGTGGCTTTAGGTTGCAGAAACAAACCCAGAGCCTTGAAAAAAATGGTCAGAAGCAGATTTTGGGTAGGGGATCCATCTCTTATGTTGGTGTTGGCCTGGCAGGGCAGCAGGCAGTTGGCACCTGGCACCATCAGGTACAGTGTTGTTGTTGACTTGCATTTAAAATGTAGCCTAGGCTGTTGGGTTTATGAAGACAAATATTGGGTAGTTTCATTCTGTTAGAATGAAATTTCATGCTGGTGGCTGATAGTCTGGTGGACTTTCAGCACTGTACACAAATGCACACTTAAAGTTTATGGGCATTTTTCTTTAATTCTTTGAGATGTGAAAAAGTCTAATCAGTTGGGAGAAGTTTCTCTTCTCTATAGCCCAAATCCTGAGGACACACAATTGCATTTCAAGAAACTTACCAAGCAGCCGGCACTGAGATGAATTAATTATTTTTTTAAGTAGGCCAGAGTCTCGGCTTGTGCAAACTGATGATAACAGACAGCACCATTTTGTGTAGGTGAGGCATGGCCTGAACGCAGAGGGAAGAAAGAGGACCTCCTTGTTGTCAATGTGGCTCTGGCTTTCCAACTTCTGGCAAATTTTTTTGTTGTAGCTACTCAGTTTGCCTGCCTGTAGAGCAGAGATAATATTTTTCAGTCCCTGGGGGAAGATCACATACGTGAAGGACTTTGAAGATAAAAAGCACTCTATACTAGCTATTACTGTTAGCTTTACATAAAACCAAAGCACGTAGTGTTATCTAACTCTTTTATGCTGTGTATCTCAAAGCAATTCATGCATATCTAATAATAAAAAACTCAGAAATAGCAGTGTGTTGCCAATGTAGGGAAAGTGGAGCTGTGAGAATATGCCTCAGTCCTGTTTTTAGCCAACAGCCAGGAAAAGGTATTGCTAATGCTTGCAGTAGTAAACATTTTTTTTTTTTCTTCAAGCTTCGGCTGCTGGAGTCATGTGAAAGACTTGGGCACCTGGGACCAAAGGGAAAATGTCATCTTTCACAGGGTTTAGTGACACTAATTGCTGAGTGGAATACTGGTGCTTAAAATTTAATTAGTAGTAATGTCTTAGCATACTACAGGAGTCTCATTTTACTGATCAGATGCCATATTGTTTTGATTTAGGTGAAGGAATGTTTCCAGGCAAACTTGCTGTATTTTGCTGTGTTTAATAATGTGCATATTGGGAAGGTAAACGTAGCTAATCCTTCTCTTGAGATAATTTGCCTATAGCAGAGAATTTTTACACTTCCAAGTGACCAACTACTGCCCAAACCTATATTGGAACTATTGTATGTTATTGTAAGATAATGTAATTGTGGTTCTCTAGTCCTTTCAGGTCTGTTTATAAATGAGGTAGGGTTTGTACAGAGACATTATGCTCTTATTAGCCAGCTGATATAGCTGGAGGAAGAATCAAACTTTCAGATAGTTTGTGTTCCTGAAAGATTCTCTGTTTTTTGTTGGTTTTTTGTGGGTTTTTTTTGGTTTTTTTTTKTTTTTTTTTTTTCCTTTGACAATATTACATGATCTGATAAAAGTTACTACCTCTCACAGACAAAATAATAAAAGCCTCTGAGGTAGCACAAGCCAAGGGCAGAAGTCACCAGCTCTTAAAAAGTAGTTCTGTGGGTATAGATCAAAGGAATCCTGTATGGACTTATTGGGAAGAGAAGAAATCTGTAACCATATCTTGTTTGCCCATGAGGTGTATAAGACCTAGCTGATAAGGTTAATACAATGCTACTTTTCTGGCTTGGAGCAGGAGCTCAGAAGTGATAAGACTGTAAAAATGAGAAACCCGTCAAAAGAGGTTGCTCACTTGGGCTGTCTTCTGGTGGCTGCCCCGGCAAAGGCTTTGCCCTTGCTGTGGGCCCTGAGGGCCATCAGGGAGGTGCTGGGTGGGTACCCCATGTCCTTTGTAGGTCATCATGTCTCGCTGTCAAAACAAGACAGCATTGAAAGCTCCTTGGAAACTATGAATACTTCTTCACTGATGCAGAGCTTTCCTTTGGCTGTTTTGCAGCTGAGGCAGCTTTTTGGGAGTGCCGTGCCTGCTTTCCCTCCAAAGTTTTACCTGGCAATGACCAAGTCGATGGCAGACGAGAGACGGTCTCAGCTGGAGCAGTACCTTCAGAATGGTAAGCTTGGCTATAACAACCTGATCTTACGTAGGGCTTAAACTTTTGAGGATGTGTCTACAATTGTGTCTGCAATTGTGACTACCTTCTATACTGAGCTGAGTAAGGGTGTTTCTAAAAGGCTGGGGCTAAGTGTTGCAGCCTTGTCCTGTCTGTTGGTTCACTGGCTCTAGAATAGCAGTATATCATATTTCTCTTATTTCTGAAGCGGCTGCCTTTCTGCTTTCCCAAAATGTAAGGGTGCAGTTTCACACTAAACTTAAGCCAACTTGGCCTTCTGGTGGCAGCCTGTAGTCTGGCCGTTCTCTGTTCTTCCAGATCAGTGAGCTGAGCCACCCATCCCTGCTGCTTCACAACTGCCAGAGCTGACACAGGGCCAGGTGTGAGAACTCGTGGCTGGTGGGTAAAAGAGGGAGGCAAAAAAGACAGGCACTTGGACTGGTAGAAGTGTAATATGGAACTGGGCTCTGCATAAACCTCTTCCCTTCAAGGGTTTCCAGGCAGACTTGTGAGAATTTATAACAAGAGTTTGTAGAAAAATTAAATCTCAGGCGCAATGTGTTATGTTACAAACCAGGTCTGCAGGATCCCTAGAATGCATCTCCTGAGTTTCATGTAAGCCAAGAAACAAAAAAATACAACCGTTTCAACTACCCAAAAAGAAGAGTGTGTGAGGGGATGAGCTTAAAGAGGTTTTGTAGCCTCTGGTCTCAGATACTTTGTGCCAAGACTTACAAAACAGAAACTCAAGATTAGTCTTTAAAATCTTAATTAGTGATTATTTTATCCTTTTCACTTGAGTATTCAACAGTTCCTTTTAGAGTTACTGGCCATGAGTGACCATGGAGTTACGTGGCCAAGAACTTTACTGTAGTCTTGCTTTGGGAGAATAGCAACACTACATGTATTTTGCACTGTTCATAGCTTCAGTGATTTAACAACAGGCTAGTAAAGGTAGCTGTGCAGAAACCAAAGGATGAGTAAAGTAGCACTGACGGTTTAACCAACAGTTACGTTGTATACATCTTGTTTTTAGACACTAGCCATGTTCTTCATCTTTTGGCTAAGTTTGGTTTCCTCCCTCCCCATTTTCCTCTTGTGTTTCAGTTACTTTGGATTCAAATATTACCAATAGTGATGTCTTCATAGGTTTTTTCCGAAAGCTACAGCAGGTAAGTTTTGATTCCCCCCCCCAGCCAAATAGTTTGTTATATGAAAGAGTTGAAATATTATCCTACCTTCTGAGTTCAAGGCTTCCTTTGCTATCTTCCTTTCCTTGTGTTCTTAGTGTATTGGTCTGTCTTGTAAAGCAGCGAGTTCCAATGACAGAGTGCTCTCTGTGAAGCCTGGGTRGCAATAATAATAGTATCGCTATTGTTTTCTCCATGTATGAACTTGTTTCTCACATGGAAAGAACTATTTGCTTTGTTTTTATATCCTGTGGCATATCTGATGAATCTTTTGCCTCTAAACAGTTCCCAGAAGAGTCTTTGTGAGAGCTCAATAGAAGGATTACACACATTCTTGGATTTTGCAACTGTAAATGCTTTTTGGTAGTGTCAGTGCTTTGGACTGATAA
Organism: Phoebastria nigripes; assembly: GCA_035582835.1. Taxonomy (NCBI): domain Eukaryota; kingdom Metazoa; phylum Chordata; class Aves; order Procellariiformes; family Diomedeidae; genus Phoebastria; species Phoebastria nigripes. The sequence continues at coordinate 63,460 of JAYKAV010003059.1, forward strand.
GTGTATTGATGACTGCTGTGAAAATGTCATGTTCTCTTATCTTGCAACTGTAGTGATGGGCAGAATCTAGCATGTATTTGGGTTGTTGCAGCCTAGATGACTTTTGAAATCCATTTTAACATGGTCCATGACATGTGTGATCTTTCTCTGGCAGACTTGGAGCTTGGATAGCTCTTGCTTGTGTCTGACTACTGCAAGGTGCCATATGTCCCTTTTCTTCCCTTACCTCCTCTCCAGCTGCTGTGGTTCTTATGAGGATAGTAGTGTTTTGGAGCAGGTGGGTGCAGTATGACTCCAACAGCATTTTCACAGAGGGGATGCTGCTTTAGTTTTCTGGGAAGTGCTTGGCATGCTGCTGGTGCTGCTGTAACCTCACTTGCAGTGAGTTGTTCTGGAGAGAGGGGATGTTTTGAAGGACTGAGTAAGAGTTTTGTGACTCAAGAGCTCTTCACTTGCTATGCGTGATTAAGGTGTGTAAGGGGAGTTCAGAAGGGCTATAGAAAATGGTGTGAAGAAGTATTCCTAACAAATTCTAGAAAGGTTCTTCCTATATACTTTGTGAATAAAAAGATACAGTCTATTTACAGTCTCTTAAATTCAGACCTACTGAAATGCTCAAGACGGTGAATGAAAAGCCCCCTTCTGATTAGGGATTTCTTTTGTGAGAAGCAGTCTCTCTTTAGTTCTGATTCAATGCCTGTTATAGCCCTACAGATAACTCCCAGCAATTACTGCTGAGTCTTAATTAGTCTTGATGAGACTGATAACAGGTCTGCTAAAGAAAGTTAAATCCATCAGGAATGCCTGCAATTTGCCCTCAAACACTGCCAACTGACTTTTTTTGACAAAGTTCTGGCAGGAAATAACTCTTCAAAATGCATGTTTGCAGTGTTTAAAGATGTCTTTTGGCATGCCGATATTGTGGATTTCTCTTAACATACCATCAGAAATGATGTTGTATATTTAGGTTTTTCTTTACTGCAGGGCCTTTTGGTGAAGAGGGGTGACTTGATAAGTACATGTGTGATACTTACTTGATTTACGGGTTATGTACATATGTGTGTGTGCTTATTTAGGCATGTGATGACTGTGCTGCCAAAAGCAGCTAGTTATTTTGTAGAGTTCAAGGTAGGCACTGAATTATACCTTAAGTGTTAGTGCAAGGTCAGTACATTCTCAAGACATAAAATTAACCCAAATTTCTGTTCCACAATACAGTGGATTTTCATACACAATGTTTAGGTTTCCTGCTTGGCAAAGACAGTAGTTCTCCAGCTTTTTTTGTTTACAATTTAAACTTAAAATTGTTGTGCTTACATAAATTACTGCTTCATAATACAAATAGCAGTAGTGCTTTACATGTTCTTTCATTATGGTAAAGAACAAACTCCTAAGAGAGATCAAATAACTCTGTGAAAGACAGGAGTGCATCCACTGTCATTAGCTGTGCACAGTGTCTTTAACTGGTGTAACTGACAGCTGAATAAGTATTCATTTTGGCTATTAAAGAATCTCACTCAACAAACTGGCTTTGTTGTGCATGTTCCAGTATTTATTAATATATTGTGACTTGTGAGATGTTTTATGGCAGAGTGACAACATTTCAGTAACAGCATTGAAAGACATGGAGTGAAGTTAATCTTTAAAGCACCTCTGTACTGTTTTTTCCTTCTCCGTTGTTGAAGATGCGTAGGCAGCACTTAGCATCCTACACGTTGCTTAGGAGTGAAAACATAGTTAGGGTTTCAGTGTTACTGCTACTTAGTGTTAAAATCAAGCACTACCCCAAACTTGCTCTTGTTTATGTTACATTGCAAGATGGATGATTAATGAAAGATTCAAGAATAAAACATCATTAAAATGATGGAATAGCATGCTCCTTTTCTGTCAATGATGTGGACTGGCTTTGACTAGTCAGTCTTGGCTACCTGAAACAAGTTAGTGCACACCTGTACAAGCAACCTGCCAGCTAATATGGGAGAAGTGGCAGAGGGACCGCACTGCAGGTGGCGATGAACGGGAAGCAGTCAGCCACTTTTCTGCCACCACAGCTATTTACTGAGCACAGATCTGTCTGCAGATAAAAGCAGTGCAGCTTTTATAATAAAAACCTTCAGTTTTAATAGAATGAGAAGATAGAAAACCAGAGGTGAATGAGATTGCTAGGCTAGGTGTTTTTCCCTAAAAATTCTACTGCTGACTTTTTTCACCTTCACTTCTATCTTTCATTATAAGACAGAATAGAGCTGTCCTCTCAGGTAGTCTGCTAGTGCTTGCTTCGTTTTCTTGGCTTGCCTTAAAAACAGCAGTATTTAAGCTTCTAGCTGAAGATATTTGTATATGTCGCTGACTAAAATAGAAGATGCAAAGGAAGAATCAAACTGAATTTAAGACCTTTTTGGTCCTTGTCCTGTGTTTTGCTTCTGAATGGGGTTGTGAAGAGCGTGCCAAGACCAGCACTCCCTGGAGTGGGAGTGTTGTGCAAGGACCATGGCTTTACTGCAGCTGCCTGACAGTGTTGAACATGACTTATCTGTATCTGCACTCAGCATCACATCAACCAGCTATATCCCCCTGATCATATCTAACAGGGCAAACTTTTGAAGTGGGGACAAGCCCATGCAGGTTAACCCTGCTTTCCAGGCCCCTGTTTTTGCCCAGCACCACCTTCACCTGTTGCATAGGTTGTTGCAGTTTACTCCTTACAGCAGGCATGCTCTGGCCGTTTCCCCAGCAACCTAATCTCATGGGAGAAGTTGTCAGGGGACAGCGGGGCTCCTGACACATGAGGAAGCAGCTTGGCGCAGTGGATGCTTTGCTCAAAATGAACATTGCTGAAATATTTACCAACACTATCATGTAGCAGAGTTGAACAACCTAACCCATAACCTCCCTGCCCCTCCCCTCTTCCAAACTCTGCAAACTTGGCCAGTGACCAAGCTGGCAAGACAGATTCAGTGTATGCCCCACTACCTCCAGCCCCTAAAGACAAATGGCACAGTTCTTGCAAGAAGTCATTAACAAGATGAGACTGTTGTGGCTGTGTTGTGTCGTCTTCTTTTTCATCAGGAGAAAGACAGTATTAGCAGGTACATACATCCCTGTCTGTCTCATTTTAATGCAACTCATCTATATCCTTGAATGTAATCTGAGATCATGGTCTGTCTCTGTACTGGGCACCCATGGAGTAATGTGGTGTATTCAGGATGCAGCTGTGAGGACAGCCAATCATTATGCATTTATGAATAAAACTGAGACATACTTCCTTGCAGCAGCAGAGGTTTGGAGTTAGTGATCTAGGAGGCTGACCTTTTCCAGTGTGTGTCGCTGCTAAACAGCAGACTTTGGCATGAGCAAAAGGATTCAGGTGTTGCGAAAGGACAGATGAAAAGTTTCTAAGTACTTGAGCAAATAGAGCCAACCAGTGCCTGATAACAGGCAAAAAGCAGTCGTCTTATGTGGTCCTTCATCAAAGGACTCCGATATAAGGTGGTTTCCTTCCAAGAACAAGCATGAGGCCAAGGATTGAATACCATAAGAGAGCTGTGATGTGTATGCTATTGAGAGTGTAGGTAAAATGTAACCCAGAAATCTGCAGGTGTTACCAGGAATCAAAGCTGGTCTGATCATGGGCTGCATTTTCTTGGATAGAGCCCCTGTCTCTGACCATGCAGCCCCTGCTTCTCTGCACTCGCAACGCACTTACCATTTGTGCACATGATGGAGGAATGCACATTTGTAACATTCCTCTGTACTCACTTGCAGTAAATCACAAATGTGTTTGGATGTGTATCTACACAAACAGAAGTCAGGCTGAGTATCTATGAATTCAGCACTGCGCTAAAAATGTTATTTCTTTCATATCAAACCAGGTTGCATTTCTTATTTATGAACTTCTATTTCAAAAGTGCAGCTGGCCAGAAATCTGAATTTCATGTGGGAAGTTCCCATACTTTCAGACTTTTATTGTGTGCTGGCCAGGGGGAAAGCATTCTGGCATAGAATTTCTGAAGAATTTTAATTCAAGGATGTCTGTTTTATTTTTGTTTTAATGTTAAGATGCATTCAGTCCCCTGACCTGCTGTTCTTTTCAAATATGTTGTAATAAGGGCCTCTGTTCTCACCTTTTCTCCTTTTATGGCCCATGCTTCTTAGCCAAGCAACAAATTCATTGAGAGCTTGCTGAGGGTTCAGATTGGTATTGACTTCTGTTAAAACAAAATCACTTAAAATTAAGTTTTCTAATGGAAAACCAGGAGGAAAAAAAAGATATCTAGATACCTTTTTTTTTTTTTTTCCCCCCCTGTGGGGGAACTATATAATAGATATCTTTTTTGGTTTTGTTTGTTTGGGTTTTTTGTTGATTTTGTGGTTTTGGTTTGTTTTGTTTTCAAAACTGTTCTTTTCATCAAAACCAAAAAATGAAGAAAATCCCTCACCAGCTCTGTATTATTCTGTATTCTTATATTAATGACCGAGCTCTGCTCCAAGCTGCTAGGGCAGGCAAGTGGGGAGTAGGCAGCAGTTCTAGATGTTTCAGGAGATTTTACCACAGGTAATAGTGACAGCGTTAAGGGAAGATTCAAATAAGCAGTATTAAGGGATACAAGTGTCCAATTCTAGTTAGATGGCACGTTCCCTGAATTTCAGGAACAAAAGTGTAGGAAACGTGAAAAGTACCTACTGAACATGTACTGTTGCCAAAATACAGGTTTTTTGATATTGGTGTCTGTTTTGAGTAGATGAGACAATGACTCTACTGCTTTTTCCAAAACTAAAATAGCAGCCTGGGAGAAGATTTGAACTTTTCTGACTCGCTGCTGCAAATTTCTTTCAAAAGTATTTTTCTGTCTATTTTGGAAGTGGTTGGGATTGCCATGTGCACTTACTAAATGGATTATCGCTAACACTTCCCTTTGTATTTGTATTAAACTTATGCTGGATTCTCTTCTGTTGTTTTAGGACATGTCTGTATTTGTATTTCTTCACTTAACACTGTCTTCTCCTGCCTTACAGACTGCACTGTTTCCTCCTTTTGTTTTTATGTAAGTAAATTTTTTTGGTCTCAACAATACTTTGCTGATAAGAGGCTAAACACAAATATTTATAACACTGAACCATGTGTGGAGCTTCTGGCATGGACAGTTCTGCCTTCTGGAGTAAAAGCATGTGATAAAGGGGGAAAAAAATCCCCAAACCCAACAGTTTAAGACAATTCTTATTTTTTGTTTGCTGTGTCATAGCCATATTAAGATAACAGTAATCAAAAGTTGGAGATAAGAAGGTAGGGAATTTGTCCCCAAGACCATGAAATGAAGCTGTGCCTGTAGTTTAGCAGAGTCAAATAAGATAAACTAAAGCAGTTTTTAAAAGACGACTGTGGAAACCACTATTTAAGTATTAAACAGTGATACTTAATGTGGCCATTCCAGATGGGACTGAGATTTTCTTTTCTCTAATACATCCTTTCTTGTAGATCCTCAAATTATTCTGCCTACTAATATGTTGCATGGTGTTCCTGGAGAACTCAAAACTGCTTGGAAGTAGCTTGAAAGTTTGGATCATGCTTTTCTTCTTTCCCCTCATGATTGAGTAGTGAGGTGGCAAGTAGGGTAGGGTGCTGCGAAGTGTGACTCCCTTTGAGTGGCAGAAGGGTAAAGTGACCTTTGTGTCTCTGACCCTGGGCTGCCACAGTGGATGAGGTGGCCTGTACCCAGGCTGTGAAAGCTGCAGGAGCAGCGGTGAGGATCTGGCAGAAGTAGATGCATAAAGTCCCCCATGTCCTTTCCCTATGGGAGCTTCAGCATTAGCAGCCCACACCCAGAAGCGCTTACTGTGGTGCATGAGCCTTTGCACTTGCCTTCGCCCCCCCAGCACTGCTGAGTCCTGAGTAGTAAACTGGCTATATAGTGACCTGCTTGCTCTTCGTCGAGAGTCAGTAATGAGTTATGTGTCTTTATCTCATTCTGATGTTTGCATCCTATGTTTGTTCCACATTTCACATACATTTTTATCACATGTGAAATGTTTCATACCAAAATATGTGTGCCAAAGGCATTTGTAAGGAAGTGTCTGCTCCTTCCCGTTTGAGGAAAGTAGTAAAGTACTCGGGTAAGCACAGGAGATGATCCTCAATGTAAGAGAGAGATGGGCTTTTGTATCTCCACAGAAGCAAAGTAATGCCTATTTTAATTAAGAAGAATGACTAGACCTGTCTCCTGGTTAAGAAGGAAATTAGTTTGGGGATAAAGATTAAATCTGTATGGGTCCCCAGGAGGACTTCAGACAGGGCATTGTCTAATGCTCTTGTTCTTTAATATGTGCAAACAGATGTGTGGGCATGCAGCTAGGTGAAATAGTGGGTGTCAGGAAAATCTGTGGGAAGTCTGTTTAAATAAGAAAGATTGTTTTGGTTTGGTTTTCCTCAAGACCTTTTTTCMCCACATATCATTCTACAAACTTTTGACAACATGTTCCTAATTTTTAGATGTTGTGGAAGAAATCACTTTTTGTTTGCATTTGATCTTACCTTGAAATAACTCTTAATTAAGCCAAATTTGCTGGAAAATGTGGTCTTTCTGACCCCAAAAAATTACCAATCTGAGCCAAGTTAGTTAATTGGAGTCATACATCCTAGCATGTTCTCCAGGGTAACCAAAGAGGGGTAATGGAGCACACAGCATAAATGTCAGCCCTGCCACCCTGCTCTTGCTGACATCGCAGGAGTCAGGAGATGCTCCTATATACAGGCACCATGAAGACTCTGCAGCAAGATACTGAGAGTACTGGAAACCTAAGGGCTCCCAGGGAGTCTCCCATATCTTCCACCAGGCTAGCAAAGATGGATATAAGAAATGTAAAATTTAATGTTGCATGCAGTATGTACAATTACAGCATTTTCCTCCACAATGAATCTCAAGAGAAGTACCTCTCCTTAATTAATAAAAATGTCAGAAGGACCATTGCTGTCCTCTGATACAGGGCAGTCAACAGGAAGAGGAGCCTCAGCAATGAGTTTCTGCCACCTCATCCAGATGCATCCCCAAGGGAGTTCTCAAACTAGTCTCCACCCTCTTGAAACAAGTAACTGACTTCGCATGCATAGCAAGGCATGGGGCTTTCTGAGTTTGAGCTCAGGAAAGTCTTTTAGGGAAATATAAAGTCTTGATATAAAACCAGTGGAAAATACCCCATTCCTGTGCGCTACCTCACAGTTAGAAATGTGTGCTTTAGTTCTAGTCTGACTGCATCTATCATCAGCTGACAGCCAATGGATCTGGCTTCTGTACTTTAGTTTTCCAGATTGCAAATCACCCCTTTATGTCTAGACATAAGACAGTTCTCCGAGGTCACTTATTTGAGACCTGTTTTCTCATGACCTAAATGCTTTCGGGTTTCTTCTTTATATCCCCTTTCCATTCACGGCGGTTTTGAACCTTGGGCACTGGCACTGCGCAGTATTCCCGTAACAGTGGCTCTGGTATATTAAGATACCACAGCCTCATTATTCTCACTGGAGACTTTCCTATTTATAGGTACAGGGATGCATTTTTTCCTTTTTGCAAGATTGTGGCTTTGAATATTCACATGCAGCTGTTTATCTACCTCTTCTTTTTGGAGTCTCTACTTCCTAGGACAGTGACTGTGTCGTCCCTACAGACACTGAGACACTAGGTAACCTGTGCTCAGCTTAACGTCGAAGTGACCCTCCTCTAATTCTGCATTATCTTCCCACTTGCTGTTCTGCATATGTTTTTTTTTATCATCTGCAAGCTTTAACAGTAATCTTAGTAATTTACTGCTTAGTAAACAGTAATCTCAATTGTTTATTTTACTTGAGTAAATAGGGAAATGGAGCATCAGCATCTTCAGAAGGGCTCCAGCAATATGGAAAGCAATAAAACAGTGTTTTGTTTCTACCTAACAGGATACATTTAAGATACAAATCCAGAGAGCCTTTTTGGATGTTTACCTTGCTGATGGCAGCAATATTAGACTTGATATCCAGACATCGGACACTGCAGAAAGAGTATTAGAGGTAATGGGTTTCTAGAATTGTGTTGAAATTTTCCGTTTGTGAGAAGTGGGCAAAAATGAAGATAATTTCGGTCAGGAAAGGATAAAACTCCCTATTTTAAGACATACAAGAATATCTTCTGTGGTTTTTGAGGGGTTTATTGTAGCAGGGGCAAGGGTGGTGGGGGGCATTGCTGAGTTTGCAGATGAGCTTTTTTGGCTCTTACATTTGTCCATAATTTACCTCTTCTTAATGTTACACACCCTCTGCTTCTATGGCATTTGCTGTCAAGTTCAGGTTTCCTTCATAGATGATAGAACGAGAAAATATATACTATTACTTACGGGGACACATTCTTTAGTTTAACACAGTGTGGGTGAACGTGCTTGAACACTAGTCAGAAATGATGGTCTAGTCTTGGCTTATGTCTTAGCTGGTGCACTGCTGTTAAAACTTAGTGTGCAACTGATATGTCTTGGTTTTCTGCATGCTTCTTTACTTGTTTTGTGGTCCCTTGATGTTTGCTGTGAAACTGTGGGACTTCCTTTGCAGTATTGGCACAGTTCTAGCACTGTGGCTCTGGGATGTCCGTAACAGCTGTTGTAATACATAGAGTAAACAATTGCTAGTTACATTTTGAAACCAGTAGTAACCAAATGTTGTTTACACAACTGGCTGGCTTGTGTTTGAAACTTTCAGCTGGGGTTCCCTTCTTATGCCAGGAGAGGAGGAGCAGCGGTGGCTCTACATGTTTTGTGTATTTGCACGTGTGTGCGCGTGAGCAAGGCTGAAGCCTCTTCCTCAGTTGCTCCCATTTCCTAATCTTAACAGCAATAACAAAGCATACACCTGCCAGATGGGTACTCTTCTTTGTCATGGGAATCTGAAATTTCCTGTCACCATACAGAAAATTGTGTACTGTATTTCTGTTGTGCCTTTGTAATCTGAGTTTGTGGAGGTAGTTCTCAGCTGGCCATAGGTACAAGCGAGCTGAACATGTATTTGCTCTCCTCCGTCAAGCTGACATGTGTTGGTCTGGCTGCAGAACACACAGTATCTGTGCACAGTTACTGTGAGTTGGATAACACAGGGTAACCCCTTGCTGGCTTTGTTCTGCCATGGGGTTTGCACCACCTGAGGCAATGCTGGGACCGGTTCTTCCAGGGGAAGGTGTCAGTGCTGGCCTTAGACCCTGCAACAGGAGACTTGTGGAGTGAGAGGTGCTGAAGGCAAAAAGTATTGGGGGTGGCAGGGAGATAGGAATTTCGATTTGGGGAGAGGGAATTAGGTACTAACCGGGTGGAAGAAGTAGGGAGACATTTTTAGATAGCAGACTTGCATAGGGACCTTGAGTAAGGAAAGGATTTGCTAATCTACTTCAAAAAATACTAATAATTTTGGCTTGATAAACTTGTTAGTTTTGCAGTGGGTCAAGGTAATTTCCAAGCCAGAGAGTGGTGTCATATGTTGCTTTATATATTGCATTTACAGATGTTTAATGTTTATGTGGCACTGTAAAGAAACAATGAAGTTTGAAATGCTGCAGACACAATCTCTTCTCTTTTAGTCTTAAAGATGATAGGACTTTTAGGAATTATTTAGCTTTTGTCACTGTAAATGTGCTACCACATTCACTGTTCTTTTGCAGTGGAGGTAGATTTTGCAACTGTCACTCCCTAACATCCTGGTGTTCAGGCAGCACATACCAGCTTGTGCTTTGATCCAAGAAATAAAACAAGTCAAAATCCTACTGAATCTGAGATCTGTGTTTGACATTCCTGGGAAATGTCATCTGGTATGCTTAGTATTATGCTACTAAGGCATAAGGCATAACACGTTGAAGCTCTGTGGCTCATTTCTTAAAGTAATTTGTGGGGACATCTTAACACAGAGGCATACAGAATGAAAGATGGTGCTGCTAATATTCACTTTTTTGTCTTTTGTGTTTGGACTTCTGAAACTTTCTTCCCATTATAGCTGGTGTGTGAACTGAGTGTGAGGCAAGTGATTTTTATGCTCTGCTGCCCTCTCCGGTAACAGCCCTGATATTAACAAGTATAAGGAAAACCTCATGAATGTGTTTTTCTAATTTTAACTTGGAACAATTCTTCCCAACCTATATTTAGCTTGATGTCTACTTTTTTTCCATGCACAAAAACATGTCTGCTTTTTAAACTAGCTGATACAGCTGGAGGAAACCATTCTGAACTGTGGAGATGAGTGAATTTTCAACACTGTCACTGTGACACAGAGCTATAGAAGTGTTTTGGGATTGGCACCCTTTGGAACAAGACTGAAAACCAGTACTTTCACCTTATGCTCAGACAAAGAAAATCCAGCTTCTCTGACCAAAGCATGACTCCTCTATCAGGTTGCACAATCTGCCAGATGAGCTATGACAGTCAGGAGTATTCTCAAGGGTGGAGAGTTTTCTTACAGTTGCCACACCACTTTCCTGAGCAAACTCAGGGTGTTATGGTCACTGCAGAATTTAGGAATGCTCCGATGGCACTGTGCTCTTTTAGGTTATGGCTGCTTTAACTTATGCTTTGATTTTTCAGGACCTAAAATAGAACAAGACAATTGGCCCAATCTGATTCAGCAGTTTCTGTGCTCACCTCTGCCTGATTTTTCTGTCCCCACTATCCCATTGTGCAGCTGGTCCTGCAAATAATTTCTGCATTTTCTGTTGGTGCTACTTCTGCCCTCTTTCAGAGATGTAGAGGGGCCACAGCAAGCTAAAAACAATCCAAATGTCAAGCTGGATAGGATTTTTCCTCCTTACGCACTGTCAATAATGAAAGCTCAACAGAGCTCAAGTTTGCTCGTCAGAAGCCTTCACACAGAATTGTAGAACCCTACAAGTAAGGCTGGTGCTTTCAGTGAAGGGGCAGGACTTCTAGATATTTCCTAGAAAAACAAGAGGACTCTACCAGCTTGGAAAATACACAAATCCTGTAAAAATACATATTTGTGATGCTCATGAGCAATGTTGTTAGCTCAGAGCACACAGTGCTCACTGTACAACAGGATTTGAGGATTTAGTAGTAAAGATCTGGAATAACATGGCAGATGCCTTGCACTGGAGGATACTTAAATGCATGGCAGAGTAGTAAACATTTTCTATTTTATTACATTTTTATGTTCCTTTGAAACTCATGAAACTCCTCACAAACTCAAATTCTGCAATATGGGAATGGTTATAATTGCTTTTAAATGGGCAGTTAAATGGGACATAAGGAAAATTTTAAAACAATTAAGTTATGTTAATAGGTGTTGAACATTTCTTCCTTATTCATGCTAACGGATAGCTAAGCTTCTGACCTTCTTTGTTTTTAAAGGTTACATTGTGCAAGATGGGGCTATCAAGAGAACTAATAAAATATTTTAGCTTATTTTTCTTTCAAGATCGTGATGATGGAGCGCTCTCTGGTAAGTTTTACAAGGTGCTTAACTTAGCCCTCGCTTGGATTTTTATGTTGCTGCAGTGACTGAACCTGGAGTCTGAACAGAGCTTGCATGAGCCTGCTGAGGCTAAAAGACCCATCCTGTCTGATAAACCCCCTCAAGCCCTCTCCCCACATGGCTTGGAAAGAGTGGTAGTTGGGAACAAACTATGGCAACAGATAGTGTGGTGCAGGGGTGAGACTTTCACATATGAATACCATGTCCCTTTCAGTTTACAAGACACATAGCAACTTCACCACATGGGAACTTCTGGGTAGGCATTTAATCAGATGGCCATACCTACATAAAATAGTTCTTAATTCACAGATCACATGCTGAGTTTAACAGGACAGGAAACTCTTATTATATTTGTAAACAATGTCTGTGGCTTACTTTCCTTTATATCATGACATGTTTCCTTTCTTAACTGATAGAAACTTAAGTTTAACCATGATGGTACTGAGCAAGCTGTAAATCAGGGTTGTGAGTCTCTATATGGTCATAAAATGTGAAGGGGCTTTTATGTCCTCATTGGTCTGGCTGATGTCCTGTTTGCCATGTGGGTGGGTGTGTGGATGAGGCTGGACCCAGGCCTGGGACTGGGATAGGCTCAGGCCACATCAGGGAATGTGGATCAGGGAACAGTCTTTGCTGTTGACTGAAGTAAAGCTAGGCATTGCAGTCTCTCTGTGTGGCCTTGATAAGACATTTAACTTTTTTCAGTCTTCTCATTGGCATAAAGATGTTAATGCTCTTCTGAACCTTTTCAAGATGAAGGTCCAGTAATAAACTCAGGCTTACTCAGTGGGGTAGGAACTTTATTGTCTGTGTCTATTACTTATCGTTCCACTGTCCCCTTCTCTCTGGCTGTGAAAGGTATCTCTGAGTACACGGAATCTCTGGCTGTTGCTGTGTCTCAAATGTATCTAGATATAACACGTTTTATATACTCTTCTACTGCAGCTGCAGATGGATTTATTTTTGCCTTGTATTGTGATATAATCAGATACACAGGAGAATAGAAAAGTTTTTCAATTGATTACATTTCTATGCATCTTTGATATTCCTCACCAATACATCAAGTCCAAATGTAACCCACAGTCCACTGCCAAAAAATGTTTAGATGCTCACATGCTTAAAATCACGTTTAAGTGTTCTGCTGAATTTTGTGGTATTGGCTTAGAAATAAACGTTTACAGGATTGGGCCTTTCGACTTACACTTTTTTAAAAAAGTGAGCAGGAAAGTAGTGACCTCTGAAGAGTGACATGCTTTTCTTGCTGTACATTAGTTATACTGCTCTTATCTGGTGTCCTGTTCAAGAAAAGCACCAGTCCTGGAAGCTTGCATCCACATATCCTTTAAATGCAGAAACATCTATCCTGCTTAGCTGTGTTTTGAGAGAAGGCTATTCTGTAAGAGCATAGTCTAAGGGAGTAGAGATATTCTGTAAGTAATAGAGCTATATAAGTTTAGATTCAGAAGTGAGGAAGATAACTAACCTGTCACCTTACTTTACCCCAGAATTTATCTAAGTTCTTTTTCTTCTCTAAAAGCACATTGCTAACCAGCACTAACTGATATATGAAAGTAGCTGGGCTATTTCACTAGATTTCACCAAATGTCTCCTGTTTTTCTTCTTTTCCCAGTGGTGAAAAAAGTGGCAGAATTTGAACTTCCATATGTGAGTCTTCAGAGCATGAAAGAGTTGCACTGTAAGCTTGGGATCAGAAAGTGGTAAGCAAGAAGCTTAAGAGAAACTACCAAGATGCATGACAACTGCTATGAACAGAGAAATAAATCTCTTGAATAACTTAATTACAAAGTATTCAAGCCTCAGCAGCTTGACTGTTTTTCTCTGAGTCCAATTTGTTATTGGAATTGACTGGTTTCTGTGGCCCTGCATGTTTTAAATTTTATCACTGTAGTATTCCTGAAATGTCCTTTACTGCAGCTAGCTATTTATTCCCTCTCTCTTTCAGAATCTATAGAGAGGTGCTTTGTGGCTGTTTGCCTCCTAATTTTTCTACCTGCATAATGCAGTGACCACAAATAGGAATATACCTGTAAACAATATAGAAGAGAACTTTGAGTTCTGAGTTGCAGCTTGCAACTCTGTTTGGTCAGAGATGGATTACTTTTTGTCTGAAGTGCTCATTTCTGTATACTAATACACATAACACCTGAGGCCATAGCTGGAGCATTTCTTCTGGTAAGTGGCCTGGCTTAAGCAGCAGAGCACTCTTCCCCTTTCACTTGCTCGTGCCTCGGGCTCCTCCTCAGTTATGCTGGTAGCACTGTGTGGGCAAACATGGTGAACTGGACTGGCAAGCTAACCTGGCCTAAAAATAAGTTGCTGGCTGTTTATTTTTTTTACTTGGTTTTGCTGGCCTATTTTTGGCCTGGGTCAGTCCCCCAGTCATGTTTGCTGTGCAGCAAACAGTTGTGCTGACTTGTGGGTGAGGATAAACCCTGGGGACAGGGAGTCTGGTGCCAAAGTCCTGCTTGTCAAACAGTGCCCTGAAGGTGCAGTTAGGCAGTATAGCTGAGCCAGTCTAATGGCTCACTGGTGTGGTTGTGGTCTGGTCTACTCCCTACAATGAAAAAGAAAAAAGGGAATAGGTTTTTGCATGCTTAGTGAGTTGTGTTGGCTGCATCAGATGAATGCTAGAGCAAGGACCGTGGTTGGGAGCAGAAGAGGAAGAACAGACTGTGCCTTTTGGTGGCAGCAAGCAAGGTTGCTTGGCTTGAAGGTACACAGAAACCTGTTGTTTGATGCTTGTAACTTGTCTGGTTTAAATCTACTGGGCTAGAGCTTGGCCTCTACAAAGCTTTCTCTGTTTCCCTGTATGTGCCATTATAAACTGCAGAACCTAGCAGTCTAATGAAAGAACTGCGTGGTTCTAAGCCATGACAGAGTGACTGAGTAGATACTTCTTCATCTAGCCCTGCTTCAAAGCACAGAGGCGGGAAATAGCTGTCCTGGGGTTGTTTGTGTGCTGCAGCAAGTATGTCACCTGTGCGATGGGAGTAATACAGCTGTACTAGCCATGGAGCCCACACTGCTCTGTTTGTAGTCATGTAGACTTACCCAAGCTGCTTTTAAATAAAATGGCTCAAGCTAGCTGTTGCAGCATGGCACTTGGGTAACTGAATATTTAACTTGCTTTGTTGCTGTACTGATCTGATCCTGCAGCAGTTCTGCAGTAGTTGGTACTGCAGCTAGCTAGCTAGCTTAAGGCTAGGTCTTGCATGTCAGCACTGTGGCATGGCAGTGGATGCTCTGAGTCTTTACCAACTTTTATGTAGACAAACCCTGAGTTGTTTGAGAAAAGGAGGAGGAAAGTTTTAGTTCTAAATTGTAACTGTTATGTTTGGTACTACCAAAATCAAAGTGGAGAGATTGGATAACCTAACTTTAGTTTATTTCCATTCTGCTACAATGTATAAAGAATGAGTATAGTACACACTTCAAGGGGACAACTGTTTTTTAGTTTGGTTTGTTTTTTTTTTTTTAATCTGGTAAGTAATGGGATCTTTCTGGGTTGTGCTCCCATCGTATTTAGCTGAAAAATCAAAGTGCCATATTTAGAAGCATATCTTCATATTTTATTACTTTTTTCCCTTGGCTTGGAAAAGGTATATGGATCCTTCTCTTGATACACTGCTGATGGATTGTAGAGCTTCACTGAATTTGCTATATATGCAGGTAAAACTGAAAAGTCTTTATAATTTTAAAAGTTAACTTTCCCACATTAATTTCATCTTTTATACAAATTCTTGAAATGTTTGTAAATGGTTCCTGTTTAGCACTGCTTTGTTGCACTTTTCTAAGTGGTGGGTATAGCTGTTGTTGATCATGTTCTTCTTTCTTTCTTTCTTTCTTTCAACTCACGTACTAGAGATTCTAACTCATCTAAGTTTTGTGCATGGGAAAAGTATTGCACAAAAAGGACATATTTAGGTATCTGTCCACTCTATTTTCAAGTGTATGTATATATCTGTATGTCTCTAATATGTAGGCACTCTGCCATGATATGAGAGCATTTGATTTCTGAACTGTAGGTGTGTTGAGTTGTACTAGCTTTGGAAACTATTAATTCAGGAGGAAAGAACAATGTAGAGTGAACTTGTCCCAAAATCAAAGGCCTTGTTAAAAAAAAAAAAAAAGCTTTCTGTGTGTGTGTTTCTGAGTGTTTGTGTGTGAAAGGAAATACATTTTTGCTGACTTTTTTGCTATTTTTAAAAATTCTTTTAAGGCAGTCCAGGAAGTTAAGAGGAATTGGGTTAAACCAACAGAAGGGCAGATGCAGGAACTCGAATTTCTACAAAAAAATGCAAACAAAGCAAAGGTAAAAAGGTATTTTAAAAACAATATAAACAGATCAATGGAGTGGTTTTCGAAGCAATGGTACTAGAGGCTGTGACTTTAAAAACAGAGCATGGTTTTGTGAAGTGGTTTGAGCTAGAGACCCAGGTCTCCCATCTCCTGGTCAGATACTGAGCCACCAAATAGAAAAGGAAGTTCCTGGCTCTGCTAGCATTTTAAAATATCCCAACAGAATGACTTGGATCCCAAGGGCTAGCAAGAAGTTTTTGACTGTGAATCCTAGTCTTCTCTATTTGCTGAACTCAGGTGCAAACGTTTGTCATCCATTTTAGGAAATCGGATGGAAATTCAGACTGCTGGGACTGCTGTTCTCAGTATTTCTTACTGGTTAGTTTTATCTCTTCCCATCATCATATCTGACGGGCATCCAAAAGACCCAGCTCATCATATCCAGTGGGGGGAAAAAAAAAATCAAGTTTCTAAGTCTGGACTGTGAGCGCTATTCTCTGAATCAAGCACTGACATATTGTGGTGAATCTATGTCCTCCCAGGAGAAAGTATTAGGAATCTAAAAGATTTGCCTTATAGCTCTTTTTTTTTTCTTTTTTTTTTTTTTTAATTCCCAAATCACTAGATTTCACTTGCCTTTACAGCAAATCACTTTAGTTCTGTCTTTTTGGTGCAGTTCCTGGAGCTGATTCGAGAAATGCAGTTCTATGGATACGTACGGCTTGATCCTTGCATTTGTGACTATCCAGAAGAAGGCTGCTCAGCTGACATCTATGTCGGCAATAATGAGATTAACTGCTGCATAAAACTGTCTACTAACCAAATCAAAGAGGTCAGCTTTAAAATCAACAGGTTAAGAAGTTGGCAAGTTACTTTTCTTGTAAGTACTTCACTGACTTTGTATCTGAATTCACTTTCTCTTCATGAAAACGAAGGTTGTTGGGCAAGGGCAACCTGGGAGGGAAGGGGGAAGGGGGTGGTCTGTTTTAAATCCCTCCCATTCGCTCAGATTCCCCTCCAAACCTATCCTGAAACATATTCCCTTGGCAGCCTTTACAGCAGTAAACCATTTAGCCTTACTCTGCTATGTTTTCTCCCTTCCCTGGCATTCTATGTCATTCTTCATCTGTGCCTTTCCTTTCCTGTTGGAGGTAGAGTTATCAGACAGTTTTGTGTGGGAGCAAAAGAACTGCTTTACCCAGCTTTATGCTTGTAAAGACTCTCCCTTCCTACCTCCCACTTGCTCCCTCCCCCAGGAGAAGTGTTCTGGTATAGATCTTCAGCTGTTTTATTTATATACTGTATAAAATGAACCTAATTGACTAATTCTGATTTAAGGCTGAACACCTTAATGCTGTTTTTAGCTGTTTCTTCTGTTTGTTGGTGTGGTGTGGGTTTTTTTGGGTTTGGTTTTTTTGTTTGTTTGTGGTTGTTGGTTTTTTGTTTGGGTTTTTTTTTGTTTGGTTTTGTTTTGGTTTTTTTTTCCCAGGGTGCTACAAAGGATGGTGAAGAAGATACTCTGGAGCTCAGATTTGAGTACAATGATTCAGGCACATGGCAGTGGATAATTTTGTACACAAAACAGGTTTGTTTTCAGTTCTTTTAGGAAAGGATCAGAGTAAAATGTAATCTTACAGCCATAGGGGATCTTCAAAAGTGGTTAGTCCATCTCTACCAGAGTGCAGTGGCTATGCTTTCAGGCAGGTTAGCCTAGGGACAGAGTTATCTGGGGAAAAGCATTTGAATTTCTAGTACAAGGGCAAGAAGATTTTTTTTTTTTTTTCTTCCCCATTGAAGAGAAATGTCTAGCACTCAGCAGCAAGCCTGGGATGGAGTGTGGAAAGGCGCCATTTATTTACTGGACTCAGTAAGTATCCAAAATCACTAATTGGTCAGACCCATCTAAGGTCAAGGGCTCCCATTTTCCACAATAAATCCTATTGTTCAAATATAAGTATATGCCATATTAACACAGGTTAATGAAGGGTGTGAATATGTGGCATCATAAGTATTTTTTTTAACATATAAATAATTCTTAAATAAGATTTTATAGGGTGCCATTCCTCCCACTGTTTTCAGGCAGCCCTTTAAAGAGAAAGGTATCCAGGAATTCAAGTCATCTATCTGTGGTGATGCTGCCTAGCAAATAATCTAGGCTCTGCAGTATCAAAGACAGCACGAGTCTCAGTTTAGGTATGGAGCTTATATAAAAAGTATAGAGCCTGTTATTCAAGTAAACTGCTTCTCTTGCCTCTGAGACCCACCCAGCAGCAGACAGGATTTTTCAAGTAAAATCAAAATGCTTTATTTCTCACACATGACTTCTAAATTCTGGGGTGATGATGCAGTTCACACAGCTATTTAGTAAGTTTTAATTTCCTGCCACACTTAAGTTTTATGAGAACATGAGCCATAGGCAGTAAGCTTTCTACTTTCTTTGCTGTTGGAGAACAAAAGAACCTAGAATTACTTCAGTATTAATTCTCCTCTGAAATCTATTAGTGATGTGCTTGATGTAGTGACTTTCCATCAGAAGTGTGAGGAAGAGCTAAAGGCCAGAAAGGTGCTGCTGTGTGGAAGAAACAAGGGTTTGATCCAAGATCCCACTGCAGAAAATGGAAAGACTGGATGATTTGGAGCTTAGAGATGGCTCCCCCCTCCATCACTGATCTTGCAGGATATTTTCATAGAATCATTAAGGTTGGAAAAGACCTCTAAGATCATCGAGTCCAACCGTCAACCCAACACCACCAAGCCCCACTAAACCATGTCCCTAAGCGCCTCATCTACATGTCTTTTAAATACTTCCAGGGATGGTGACTCCACCACTTCCCTGGGCAGCCTGGTCCAATGCTTAACCACTCTTTCAGGAAAGAAATTTTTCCTAATGTCCAATCTAAACCTCCCCTGGCGCGACTTGAGGCCATTTCCTCTCGTCCTATCGCTAGTTGCTTGGCAGAAGAGACCAACACCCACCTCGCTGCAACCTCCTTTCAGGTAGTTGTAGAGCGTGATAAGGTCTCTCCTCAGCCTCCTCTTCTCCAGGCTAAACAGTCCCAGTTCCCTCTGCCGCTCCTCGTAAGACTTGCTCTCCAGACCCTTCACCAGCTTCGTTGCCCTCCTCTGGACACCCTCCAGCACCTCAATGTCCTTCTTGTAGTGAGGGGCCCAAAACTGAACACAGTATTCGAGGTGCAGCCTCACCAGTGCCGAGTACAGGGGCACAATCACTTCCCTACTCCTGCTGGCCACACTATTTCTGATATAGGCCAGGATGCTGTTGGCCACCTGGGCACACTGCCAGCTCATATTCAGCTGGCTGTCAACCAGCACCCCCAGGTCCTTCTCCGCCAGGCAGCTTTCCAGCCACTCTTCCCCCAGCCTGTAGCATTGCATGGGGTTGTTGTGGCCAAAGTGCAGGACCCAGCACTTGGCCTTGTTGAACCTCATACAGTTGGCCTCAGCCCATCGATCCAGCCTGTCCAGGTCCCTCTGCAGAGCCTTCCTACCCTCAAGCAGATTGACACTCCCGCCCAGCTTGGTGTCGTCTGCAAACTTACTGAGGGAGCACTCAATCCCCTCATCCAGATCATTGATAAAGATATTGAACAAGACCAGCCCCAAAACTGAGCCCTGGGGGACACCGCTCGTGACCGGCCACCAACTGGATTTAGCTCCATTCACCACAACTCTCTGGGCCCAGCTGTCCAGCCAGATTTTTACCCAGCGAAGAGTACACCTGTCTAGGCCATGAGCCGCCAGCTTCTCTAGGAGAATGCTGTGGGAGACAGTGTCGAAGGCTTTACTGAAGTCCAGGTAGACCACATCCACAGCCTTTCCCTCATCCACTGGGCGGGTCACCTGGTCCTAGAAGGAGATCAGGTTGGTCAAGCAGGACCTGCCTTTCATGAACCCGTGCTGGCTGGGCCTGATCCCCTGGTTGTCCCGCACATGGCTCGCGAGTGCCCCCAAGATGAACCACTCCATAATCTTCCCCGGCACCAAGGTCAGGCTGACAGGTCTGTAGTTCCCTGGGTCCTCCTTCCGGCCCTTCTTGTAGATGGGCGTCACATTGGCAAGCCTCCAGTCGTCCGGGACCTCCCCTGTTAACCAGGACCGCTGATAAATGATGGAGAGTGGCTTGGCAAGCTCCTCCGCCAGCTCCCTCAGCACTCTCGGGCGGATCCCATCCGGCCCCATGGACTTGTGAGCATCCAGGTGGYGYAGCAGGTCGTTCACTGCTTCCTCYTGGATTATGGGGGGTTTATCCTGCTCACCGTCCCTGTCTTCCAGCTCAGGGGGCTGAATACCCTGAGGGTGACTGGTCTGACTATTAAAGACTGAGGCAAAGAAGGCATTAAGTACCTCAGCCTTTTCCTCATCCTCGGTGGCAACGTTCCCCCCAGCATCCAATAGAGGATGGAGGTTCTTTGATTCATCTCTCAGTGCTTGATGCCCTACCTGAGATGTTTCCTTTTGGAGAGTAAGCAGTAAGGTGCATCTCCAGGGTGCAATTCAGACCTTAACTTGGGCTGCATCATCCCACGGAGTTGTACATGCTCATTGGACGGCATAAGGAACTAAGAACAACTCCACTCCTCTCTGAGGTGCCTCTGCTAGATACCTAATATGTGGCATGAATGCGTACTGCTCCGTTTATATTAGCTGTGCAAGATGTGACTCTGAGCTGTCTACAAACAGTTGTGGCCATCTTGTGTAACCACCAGGGCTTTGATTTTCAGCAGTGCTGAGTGCCCATGAACTCCAGCTTGCTTTATTTGTTGAAGTGGTTTTGATGCTGATAGCACCACGTTTGATTAACCTTACTTAGCCTTTGATGTAATTTGTCAGCCTTTAGAGCCACAGACAACTAGAGAGAATAACTTGCCTCACAAAACCAGTCATAAAAATTCTTATTCTCCACTCTGAGCAGTGCCATGAGGGTTAGTCATGCTGAGGCTTGGCTTTAAGCAACTGCAGCTAGTTTGGTGCACTGTAAAGATGTTAAGCACAGAGTAAAATTAACTGAATTAGGGAAGTAATAGTTCAGTAGTTAGGGACTGTAATTTTCTGGTGGAGGAGGAATGGAAGAGTCAAGTACATCTTTCAATAGAAGAAATTGGAATGTTTTCTGGTTTATCCTCTTTAGGCCTTTTTGCTCAGTAGCTGCTTGAAGAAAATGATATCAGAACAGATGATGAAGGCAGCCAAAGAAGGCCAAGAAATGGTGAGCATGTGTGTATGTTGGTATCTGAATTTGTATTTAAAAGAAATAAGCCTGCTACTCTACCATTCTTTCAAATGTGCTGAGAGAAGTCCCACTGAGGAAAAGGATCTTGCATGTTCCAACATTTCAGTACAGAATTAATTGGCTAAAAAGTACATCTTTGCTCAATTTTACTGAGATAATATTCTGAATGTTAAAGATGGTTTATCATCACAGTTTTAATAATCTGTTTTGCATTTTCTCTCCTTGACTTTAATTTTTGCTGCATATGATAAACAAGATCTATGGCATAATTTTTGTATGTTCTGCACTACCCTGTTTTATCTGTTTCTGGCTTTCACTTTTTCACCACTTCACTTGCTTGCTCCATCTGCTGCAATGTTAGACCAATTTGAGATCTGTGACATTCACACTGAGAAACTTTTTAGCTTTAAATAGAAGTGTTAATAAAATAAAAATCTGATTTCCAGCTAAAATACTTCTGCTGTCTTTTGTGTAGGCCTTTAAGGATGAAAATATGTTTAGATACTTATTTTTAAAAATAATTTCCAGCATTAATAATGCCTTTGTTTAACCTTGTGACATCTCAAGACTTTGAATGTCTGCTAACTGAAAACTTCTGAAGAGAAAAAAGGAAAGGAACATGTGTAATCTTCTAGACCCATGCTGATTACAGTGAGCAATGAGGCAATGAACAGCATGTTATTTCATAGCTTTAAACTACAAGCGATTCAGAAAAGACCAATTTTAATTTTGGAAAAGATTTGATCTCTTTCATTCTAAGTTTATTTGTAATGGAAGTACAGTAAACCTTTAATTATGAAGATGAGCATTCATTACTTAAATATTCAGCTGTTGATAATACTCAGGTAGCTTGGACTAAAACAGAATTATGAAAGAAGGGTAAATATGCCAGTTCATTTCCTACACTGTTTCTGCTGGGTTTAACTGAATGCTGATTTGCTCTGTGTATTTTGTTAGAGTACTTGGGGGAGCATTTAAGCTTATTGTTAAGTTTAAATGTTTCAATCTACTTAGGAGACCAAGATGCCTGAATCCATGAAAAATAGTAAGAAATCCAGCATCCAACAAAAGCAGGTTAGTGAGTGAGAAATTGTCTCCAAAATGTAAATACAGTGTGTCTTGCTTGCTAGTGGTGTTTAGCCCACCCTCTGTTTTTCTGGTTAGAGAGATTCCTAATAAATTTAATGGGAACTTCTTTGGGTAGGAAAAGGAGCTAAACTTGAATTTTGGAAGGAAGAAGAGGGCAAGAAACATGTCTGAATAAAAATTTTATTTTAGTTTCACGGGTTTAATAACAACTTGCTTCATTTTATTTGCTTTTTGCAAGTGTTTCTGAATGAGACATTTGAAGTTTGCAGAAAGCCAGAATATATACAGAGATCATGTGTGTATATCCACATGCAGCTGCTGATGTAGTTTACAGACTTGTACTTGGATTCAGCACTGGGATTGTTTATGCATTCATTTTTCCCTGTAGTTGGGAGTTGTGCCCATTTGCAAAATATGTCATGTTACATATCTATACATATACATTCCTATCATGTAGAAGATGTAATTCCAAGTTCATTTGCTGGAATCAGTATTCATAGCTAATAGTTCCTGAATAGCTAAATGGCTAAAAGATGTTGCTTTTCCAAGTCATTTGTTGAATATGAGATAATAAATAAATGGAAAGGGAATAATGTAAAGTGAATTAAAATAAATACCTCTGTTACAGTGTGTGATTGGCCAAAGGGGAAATATTTCTAAAAGAGAAAACCAAAATCTAATCTGAATTCAGAAAAAAGTAATGTTGCTATATCTTCAGAAACAGCATAAAACCAATCACTAACTGCTCTTCAATAAGCAAATCAATTAACCTCTGTCGTGGGTTTTCTTGCCCCTTTCTTTGAAGTGCTCTGTACTTGTCACTGCTGGAGTCAAGATTCTAGGTTAGGTGTGGCCTTCAGTATTCACAAATAACTTGCAAATGATAATAAGGGAGACAACACTTTCTGAACAGGCTTGCATCTGTGATGAAGACTGAAGGACGCGGTTCAGCGGCCTCGCTGTGGTACAACTTTAGCAAGGACTCAGTTGTGTGGCACTCTGGGCTTGAGGCAATTGTTCTGACTTGAACACACTTTAAAATATCTCCTTGATTGTGAGCAAGATGGACTCTGAATGCTCCCTCTGAATTTTTGTGAGGAGAGCAGCCTTGGACAGGGCAACATAAAACCACTGAGCTTATCAGCTGTGTCTTGCTGGTGCAGTGTCTGGCTGCTGATATGAAACTCAGTGAACTAAGAAAATTACAGCTGATAATTGGAATGGAGTTGTTTGTTAAAGCAAGTCAAGGTATGCTGTTGTGTTAAACAGTGATAGTATGACATGCTGTGCCTCATTTTATACAGCAAGTTTAAACTGGTTTAGGTCTTCATGCACCAAGCTGTGTTACTGGACAGACAGTTAATATAAAATCTTAAACCATGCTTAGCTAACTTCTAAATGCTGTGATTGCAATATTAAGGTTCTTAAGACTTCCCTTTGCTATTCCTCTCTTTCTCTTTGCAAGACGCTTGAAAAATGTATTAGAAGTGTATCTTTGCACATTCTCATTTGAAAAAGTGTTGTTTGAGTTGGGTCTTTATAATTTTGCCATTAGTATCCCCAAGAGTCTTACAAGTCTTTGCTCCGAGTTGGTGGAAAGTTTAACTGACTGCTGTCCAAAGACTCTGAAAACCTACGCCAAATATTTGCTGCTGACTCATGAGAAGAAAAACTTAACTTTGGTTTTCTTTGTGATCCTGTAGCAGTATACTGATACTACTAGATCAGCATAACAGCCTGTAAATTCTTGTTTGAATAGACAATCTAGTGCAGCAGTAAGATTTAGTAGGAAAATCAAGAACAATCTTTTGAACTGAGATAAAAACAATTTAACTAGCATACAATAGGTGAACTTCACAGATAGTGAGGCTGTGCTGTAGAATGTGTCTGCATCTAGGCAATTTTGCTGTTACATCTTTTAGAAATCTTGGAAAAAAAGGTATGAAAACTTCTACAGAGATAATCTATGCAAAATCTGGTTCCAGTTTCCTAATGCCTTAATGTTAGTTATTGCAGCATGGTTGCCATAGCTTTGTGATGGACACTTTTAGTAGGGTTTTTCAGGACATTTACTTTACATGTATATCAAAATACCATGTTGCAAGAGGCAGAAGAAAAATCAGTGCCATAAATTTTCTCAGTACAACAGAAAACTGCAGATACATGCAATGTAAGGGTATAGTTTGCCTGCTTGCACCTTGGGTGCTTGTAATTTGCCTGCTTATACCTGCTGGGTGATGTGGTGTTAGGAAGTTTCAGACAGTACATGGTACCCTTTAGGAAAAGTTGAGTTGAAAGGTATCATTTATGCAGGTGTTATGGTTAAAGTTAAGAATGTGTGATTAACAGTAGTCAATCTAATTCAGAAGGCCTAGTAGCAGTTAAAGTACCTGTACATATGTCCTTGTGGCCACTGTAATGCCAAATAACATTGATGTTAGCACATTTGGAACTGCTATTCAATCTGCACCACATTTAGTACATTGCAATAAACCATAAGAGCAGAAACAACTGTTCTTGTGTCCTATTCCAGCAGAAAAAAAAATCTGTTCTCTCTGAAATGCCAATATAAAGAGATCAAGCACTGCAACTGAATGGTATCATGTCAGATTTTCTAGCTTATGTTTGTATCTATCTTTAATTATTGAAATGCATATACTTTTTAAACTGTGTTTATTTGTTTCACTGCAGGTAGTTCATTCGGGTTTTATGTCAAGGAAAAGATTTTTGGTTAGGCCAAATGAAGACAACTGTGTATTTGAGAAAATAAGAGAAGAGGACCTGTGATAATTTATTTTAGATACTGTCTTTCAAAATGAATTGTCTGGGAATAATAAACCCATTGTTGAAACCTTGAATTATAAGGGAAAAAAAAAAATCTTCAGTGTAACTCCTTGCCTTTGCAGTGTTCTTTATAGTATTTACAACTCTAGTGAACCAGGTCAAATGGGTGCTGAGAATCTGGAGACATCTTGCATACATGCTTTTCTGACTTTTTTCCCCCCAGACTGAAATTGTTGGGGCAGAAAGGGGAGGGTTAATTAGAAACAGTGCTACAAAGTTAGGGGAGGAAAAAGTATTTACATATCAGTTTATAATGTTTCTGTGAGTATTAGTGTAATTAGTGTGATGGCTGAGCAGGCTCTTGCCACCTCGACATTGTCTGGAAAAGGCACATATTTCCTACGATCATTCTCTTTCAAGCAGAATAGACTGTTGTGGTGCCCTTATTGACCTCTTGAGGTACCATCAGTGCTGATTCAAAAGCTGCCCCACTTTGGAGAATGACAGTATTAATGTGCTCTCTGGCACAGCAGCGGGGAGTTGAATGTATGTAACTGCATCAGAAATTGAGCTGTCTTATACTGATGACACTGGGGTAAGCAAGTACCTGATGTAGTTGGATGAAGGTAGATACACCATTAACCACATCACTAAGTTGTTTGCTACTCCAAGAAGACTAAAGTGCCTAACCCACGATACTCTATACCAGGCTTGAAGGATCTTTGATTCTTCTTGCTGTCCTTGCTTTGAAAGGCAGAATCAGGTGTGAGAACAGGGAGAGGAAAATAAAAAAAAAGCCACACTAATATTTTTGGGGAAGTCAAATAACTTCAGCCCCCCTTTCTTTTTTTTTCCCTCCACGTTTTCCCCATTTACTTATACTCCCAGAACCTTAGTGCTGAAGAGATTCTGGGTGCAGAGGAACTGTACTCCTGCCTGAATTTTTAGCTTGCTGATTTTGTGGTGTTATGGGGGTAGCACACAGAGCAGTGTCAGAAATAAAGCACCCCTGAGAGGCAGAGTTTTGGCAACTTTGTGGCGTGGCGTCTCCTTTATTTAACAAAACCAGTCAACTGTTAACGTTTTTGGATTCCCCCCCCCCCCCCCCCCCTATAAATCAGAGACCCGATTCTCTTCATTAAACCTGTTCCCGCTTCTCCTCTAGCTGTTGTTTTCCTGCCCCTCGGCGGGCTATCATCGCATCCCTGTCTGTCCCGTTTCTGAGCCTCCCTCCCGCTGTTCATGCCCGACTCGGCGCGGCTGCGGACGCGCGAGGGGATGCTCTGGCGGCCGCGCTGCCTGCCGCGAAGGCTGCTGCAGCCAGCGGTGGGGTATGTCCGCTGCCCTCGCTCTCGCCGCAGAATTTATTTCCCCCTGCTGCTGGAGGCCGCCTACCTGGGGAAGCGATTCAAAACACAAAAGCAGGGCTGCAAACAGCTTCCTTTCGGAGATGGCGGAGGCCGCGCCTCACCCAACCCGGCCGCGGGCAGGCGGCAGCGCTGTGAGGAGCCGCGACCCTGCCGCCGGCCTCCACCCCCGGCCGGGGCCGGCCCCCTCGCCGCTGCCCGCCGGCCCACGGCAGGCGCCCCCAGAGGAGCGCTGGGCGGGCGGGCGGTGCCGCGCCTCCACCTCCGGCCTGGGTCAGCGCTTGCTGGGAAAGCGGCTCGGCCTCCCTGGGTGGGAGAGGAGCGTCTGAGGCGGCGGGAGGGAGCCCCCCCTCCGCTTCGGCCGTGGCGGGAGCTCCAGGGCGGCCGCCGGCGGCCTCCGCCCAGCAGGGGGCGCGCGCGGCCTCTCCGCCGCGCCTCTGCCTCCCCCGTTCGTTCGTTCGTTCGCCCGCCCGCCCGACCCCGCGCGCCCGACCCCGCGCGCCCTCTGCGTGCCAAGCCGCCGCCGCCGCCGCCGAGTGGCAGGTACCGCGGGGGGAGAGGGGCGGCGTCCGTCCGTCTGCCGGCCTGTCCGCGGGGAGAGGGGGCGGTGTCCGTCTGTCCGTGGGGGGAGGGGCCGTGTCGGTCGGTCGGTCGGTCTGTGCGGAGAGGGGAGGGGAGGAGAGGGCAGGGGAGGGCAGGGCGCCGCCCGCCGATGTGTGTGGTGGGCCCGGACCGGGCCCTGCCGAGCACTACTCGCCCGCGGCGGCGCGGAGCGGGGGGTGAGGAGCAGCGTCGGGGGAGGCAGCGGCACCGGCACAGCCCGCCCCGAGGCCGTGACACCCTCTCCGGAGCGGCGGCGGGGAGCGGACCGCAGCGGCCACAGCGCTGCCCCCAGACCGCCGGCGAAGGCTTGCGGCGGCTCGGCTGGGAGCAGGGCCGAGGGCGCCGCGGTAGGGAACCGGGGGCAGGGCGGTGCGGGGGGGAGGGCCCGGCGGTGACAGGCACCGCAAGCGGCGACAGAAGCGACATGGGGCCTGGGCAGTGCCCGGCCCGAGGCCTGGTGAGGCGGAGCGCGGTCGATGCTCTTTCGGTGGGAAGGCGTTTGATGGGAGAACGGCGAGTGCGCTGCCTGCCCTTATCGCGGGGAGGGAGGGACGTAGGGACAGGAAAGCGGCTGCCCTCCTGATAGGACGTTAGTAAGTGTGCAGCCCCTGTGGCGTGCTGCTTTAGAACATACTTTTTAGGAGAAAACAATGAAGATAAGTGAAACTAAAAGGCAATACATATTTTTGCCAGAAGAGCTTTTTTTAACCTGTCCTCAAAACTGTCTTTGGTAAAGTAATTACTGTTTTTAAGGGAAATGGAGTAGTTCTCTTTTTTCCTAGRCAACACTAAAGTTTTTGATCAGCTGCCACAAGAGAAATTGTTATTGTGCTGAAAAGATAGGGATATCACCAGAATTGTAGAGAGGATGGGGAAGTAACTAGAGACAAACTATGGTGAGTAATATTGAAAAGAAAATCCATAAAATCTGAGTATAAAAGATTATAAAATTAGTTCTTTGAAGATCCGTCGAGACCAATCTTATTAAATATTTAAAAAAGATTTTGATGTAACAATTAAAACTTTACTGTTTTAATTTGGTAGCGATGAAGAGTTGGGAGGCATTGGCACTATAGAAGAGGGTTACAGTACTACACAGAAAGCATTGGGTGATCCTGAGAACTAGGGGATAAAATAAGTACAATAACAAGTTAAAGAACAAGGGTTTGCAGTCGCAAACTTGTAAACACACAATTTACAGAAGAAGTTCTTACCAGCTGAAAGCAACACAAAACCAAAATATGCGTTAGGTAGTTACAAGATATGCAGTTGTGGAAAAAGTGAATGCTGACCTATGATGATCCAGGAAAAGAAGTTACTGTTATCCATGAACAAAACTCTAGAATACTTTGTGTAATGTTAATCATTCTCAAGTAAAAAGATAAAGTGGAACAGATGCAGGAAGATGTGCYTAGGGCAGGTAGGGAAATTAAGAGCCTGTTGAAAGAAGCATTTGGCTTTTTTAGTTTTGCAGAATAAAGGCCTTTTTTGCTTTCTGTTGAACCATCAAGGTAAACACTGTGAAGGGAATAAATTGACCTAAAGAATGATGTTGATACATGAATAATTTAACACAGATTTTAAGATTAATAATATATGAAAATTTCTAACCATCAGAGAGCACTGATGTTCAGGAGCAGCCTTCCAAAAGGTCAAGGAGGAGCAAAAGCCCAACACTTTTTAGATGGAATGTGACTGGTTTGTARAAGTAATGCTTTTGCTTGCTGCAGCAGGGGACTAAGCTTAGTGTTATCTGTAGACTTTAGATCTGTTTTTCTTTTTTTGTTTGTTTGTAAAATAGATTATTAACAAGAACTTGTTAAATATGTTTTTTAGAAGAAAAATGTTTATAGTAATGTTTGCAGTCTGAATAGTAGGATTGGTGACAATCAGAAAATGACACTGGCTGATTGCTCTCTTTTTGAGTTGAAGAGAAGGTATTGGAGAGTAAGCCGAGATGAGTCAAAGGCTGAAGTGTAGTATGYGCATCTGCTGTCTTCTTACGAGAGGAATGTTAGTTTGCCTCTGCAAGAGGGGACTATAAATATCAGTTCTGATCAGCACTCAGTGATAGGTTTCCTCTCAGCAGGTTTTGGTATCCGTCATTTGGAGTTGCCTCATCAGCAAGAGCRAGGGATTCCAAGTGGTGCCTTAAGTTGACTGTATTATCCCACCTCATATTCTTGTGCAGTTAATTTCTGAATACATGTGGCCTTGAAGTCCTCATCTGCAGCCCAGGACCTAAGATACCTGGTCATCCAAGGAGTGAACTACTAGTGGCTCTTCTAGGGATTTGGGTATGCTGGAATTTTGAGGGCTGTTTCTCTTTTCTTTTGATCAGTCTGTCAGTTGTTTGCCTCCCACATGATCTCAGTTGTGGATGCTCCACTTCCAGATGGGTCAGTTAGTAAGCACGTAAAATATTTCAGAGGGCATTGGTTTATACTCATTATGTGAAATACGTGATCCCTGATGCATTCAGCTTTCTATAGAGACCATTCATAGCGTGCTGTTAGTATAGATGACAGCCTGACRGGCCTGTCTTGAGTGCATGGGCCTGTTCCACTAAGTTTCAATTGTTGCTGTTTACTGAGATTCTGCCGTCACCTAAGTCAAGAGCACGAATACTGAAATGTTCAGATTTGTTGTGGTTTGCTTTACTATTTAAAGACGATACTTACTAAATATGTGGAAAAAAGTTTTATCTCATGCAGTACCTCACTGAAGCCGTATCTATACTTATAGAACTTAGATTCTGGCTTTAGTTCATGTATCAACACCACTGTTCCAAGTGGCATTTCTTTCTTTTACTCTATCAATAAAACTTCAATTTACTAAGTGGAACAGAGCTGCTTAAACACCAGTTTTGTCACTCAGCAAATTTCTCACATCCAAGTAATGCAGCTACATAAGCTGAATTCTATAACATAAACTTAAAGGAATAAATCTTTTAATGTTCATTGACAGGGTTATATTCTCCAGCATGCTCAAGACCCCTTACAGTGTCAGATCAGCATAATGGATGGTGACAGAAAAAGGGCAGCAGCACATTTCAGGGAAGGCTTCTGGTGTATGGGTTTCCCATGGATGGTGTAGAATGCTTGTCTGTCTTCTTCACCTCGACATTTTTTGTGCAGAGAAGCACAAAAGCTGTCCTTGCTGTGTGTTAAGYGTGTTATCCAAACTGTGCCTGAGTTTGGATACATTTTTAGAGGTTTGCTACATCTAAGGCTCGTCACCTTTTACTAAAGCGTACTGAGGAGGATTGTAGATGCAGGTGATGTGATTTGTACAGTCTACTTAGATTTTCAGGAAGCATTAAAAAAAAAATACCCTACCAGAGGCTTTTGAGGAGACTGGGTGCTTACAGCATAAAGAGATTCCTTACACGCAGAAATAGTTGAGTTGAAAAATTATAAAGAGGGCAAAAATAAATTGCCAAAAAAAGGARGGGGGCAGCAGAAGGGTGGCACATGAGCTTCAGCGTACACAAACGTAAGATGATGTCTTGGGTAGAATAATCTAAATCATGTTTACATGGTGCTGAACTCACAACTGGCGGCCACCACTCAAGAAGAAGCTCTTAGAGTCACCATTGACTGTTCCCTGAAAACCTCAGCTCAGTGTGCCCTGGCAGCCAGAAAGCCAGGAAAATGGTGACTGTCCTCAGGGAGGCTGCTGAGAAGAAGACAGAGGGCACCATTTTGCTGCTCCAGCTTGGTGCACCCACATCTGGAGTAGCGTGTGTGGTTCTGGTCTCTGCATCTGAAGAAGGATGCAGCAGGTTAGAGAAGGGCAACCAAAAGGGCCAAGGGGATCAGGTTCCTTAAGAGGAAAGACTGGAAAGTCAGGATTGCTCACATTAAGGAGGAGATGGCTGAGGCATGATCAAGGCTTATGAAATGAAGGCAGTGGATAAGGTGAGAGTTACTCATCCAATCTTGCAGCACTAGAATGGGGGTTGCTTGCTGGGGCTGGTGGGAGGGCAGTTTCAGATGGGTATAGGGAAGGGCTGCAGCGGGGGTGACRGGGAGCTGTGGAAGCAGAGAGTGTGGGCAGGTCCAGGAAGGGATTAGAAAAACTCACGGACAAGRAGTCCATTGAGGGGCTGCTAAAATGACTAGTCAGGGAGGTCCCTGATGTAACAGTAGTGGCTGCTGGGGTGTGTTTGGAGAATGGGCTGCAGAAAGCAGCCAGGCTCRTGTGCTCTCCCAAAGAAGGATCTCTGATTGCCACTGTTGAAAGCAGAGTGCTGGGTGAGCTGGGTCAATCTGATCCAGGACAGCATTTTTTGTGCACTTATAATCAGTCTTCTTAGTGGAAGAATTTTAGTTCTGCAGGGTTCAGTTCTGGATTCTGAACTGTTAGCATTGCCCTGAACAGCCTAGAAAAGGCAGTGAGCAACAAGATGATAGTGTTTGCTGATGACATGGGTAGTAAAGATAAGGTCAACTATGAAAAGCTGCAGAAGGGCCCTGTAAGACTGAGTAACTGGATAATATAACGTAATGGCACATGAATTCAGTGTAAGTAGAGTGATTCAGACAGTGTAAAAAGAATCCTAACTTCCCATATGAAATACTGGGCTCTCAGTGATGTGCGGTATTTTGTAGTTACAATGAATGGTTCCATGAAAATGTAACCACAATGCTTAGCAGCAGTCAAAAAGGTAAATCAGATAGTAAATATTATCGGGAAACAAGTAAAGAACAAACCAAAGAATATTGTCATGCCACTGTGTTAATCCATGGTTCACTTCAAACACCCTGTGTGGTATTGCTGTTCATTKTCTGGACACCAGCTTTCATGCTGAATATCAGGTCTTTTACAGATAAGTTACTATCATTTACTAAGTTATCTAAAGGCAAAAGTTTTCCCTGTACAAGTGATGTCTTGTTTCTAGGCTCAGCAGGATCCATTGATGCAATTGGTAAACATCAGTTGAGCTACCTCACCCTCAGGTTCCGCAGTTACAGTTTCAAATCCATTTCACATTTTTCCAACCATCTTCCATTACATTTCTGGTCAATTCCAGCCTCTGTGCAGATCAGGAGCTTAAGGGTGGTCTCCCTCATTCTCCTCACACTTGCCAGTTGTCCTTGGAACCTGTAGGCTGCTAATTTACACCCTTCAGTCCCTTAAGACACAGTGTTGGGCAGACACTAATACTACAGGTTTGCCTACATGGACAAATTTTTTGAGCCTAAGCATGGTGAAGTAACTATTCATGAAAAATAGCATCTATATATATATTAATTAGAAATACAACTTTAATAGTTTTACCATTTCATCTTACCATGTCACATAACGTGATCCAACATTATATGATTAAGTATTTAAAGTCATGCTGTATTGATAGAAATTTAGAATATTTGAAAGAAGTAAATATATCGGTTAACTATTCGGCTTTGATAAACTGGTTTAATGATTTACTGTGTGAACATGAAAATTCTGAGCAGAAATATCTCTATCCAGCAGTCATAGTAAGAGTCACGTATCTGACAGCGTTAGTTATCTTATCATTGGTATTATTTGTTGATATAAAATAATAAACTCTAACGAACAAGCAGAGCAATATTTTATTTTAAAGGTAAAGTCAAACATACAGTTATATATAAATTACTTACAAATTTAGGAGATGTCTGCTTTTTAAAGTGACCTGCTTCTCTTTACTAGCCATTAAACTGGATTTGATGTTGCATGCATTACTAAGGCCATGTCATCAAAGTTATGTATCGCTAAGAGCGTATAAGCTATTATATACATTATAAGAAATAAAGTAAGAAAATATGACTGTATAATAATAAGTGGTTTAGTGACAGGTTCTTGGTTCTTAGTTTGCTTTATTGCTGGAGTAAAGCTGACTAAGCTCTGAATTCTGATGATTCCTGCTGGACGCAGAAAGTTTTTCCTATTTTAGTAAACTTGTCATCTCGGCCTTCTTGTTTGTCTAGGTAAGGACTGGGCTTTKTGGGTGTGGGTGTGGGTGTGGGGGGGGTGTTTTGGTTTTAGTTTTCAGGGTTTTTTAAGGAAGAGGCATAAATGCCTACTTTTTTAAAGGAAATACCTTTGTCTTCAGAACTCAAGCCACATACCGAAGTCCTCATTTCACTAATACAGGACCAGAGCTTAAACGAGGTTGCTGTTTATACTGCAAGGGAATACCAGTTTGGATTTCAGAATTCTTTTTTATCAAGTTTTATAAAATCTTATTTTCAGGCCTTCCATCATTTCCTGCTCAGGAAAATAGAAAACACCACAAAACGTAGAAAAAGTGTGAGTCCAGGGTTACCCACCACACCGTTTACTTCAGCCGGGCAGGGGTTTGTCAGCCCACGCGGTGGCAGTGCTCACCCAGACACGAGTGCTGTACCTGCTGCGGCAGCTGGCGGCCGGCCTGCTTGTCGACGGCCCCTTGTTGCTCAGTCACTGTTGTCTTCTTGTCCAGAAGACTGCTTCAAGGTCTGCAGCAAATTTAAACACAAACACTTCCACAGGAGTGGAACGAATTCTCTCTAGTCTGTTAAAAAACAAACAAATAAACCAACAACAAAACAATATGTGATGACCTTTAATATTTTCTTGACCAACGTACATTAGCACCCTACACGTTCCCAGCGGAAACAAAGAAGGAATTTGAATAAAGGTTTGTGAAGAGGTTGATAATTATGACCGATGTAAGTGATTTAATAACTTTCTATGAAAGCAGATGCATTCAAACTGACCACAATGATCAGGGCAGTACTGCAGTTATTTACCGATTTACCCGAGCTGGTTGTGGGGAATTAAAGTTACAGATGATTTGAAGAAATCTGTAAATTGCCTTTCTTCCTAAATAGTTCTTTTGTAGAAGATGAAAAATGAGCAAGGTTCAAAAATACTTAAATGTATATTTGATAGAAGTTAAGTGCGCTGAAACATGTAATGCTGACTTACTGAATTACTGAATTACCAGTTAAGTGTAGTAAGGATAAAATGTTTGTGAACCTGCTTGTCAATAAAGGTGTTTTAAAAGAATGATCTCTTTCCTATTGGTCCCTTATTTTGTGTACATTAATACACAATGCATGTACTATATTATCTGGGGAAGCATTCTGCAACCCCGGATTGGCATTTGAGATCTTGTTTATTTTTTATCTTGTAATGTTGACGTACTGTACAATGATGAGCAAAGCTCCCTGTTTCTCAATGCCATTGTCTGCTGATCCATAAAAGAGCAGCAACAGTTATTCTGATTTTTTCATAAAGTACTTTGTAGCCTGTATGTGCAAAGCACTATGTATATGCAGTACACCAAAGTTTCTACTTAACAGGATGGTCCTGACATCAAGAGAATATACCTGTATGTCTCATGTCTGCAGAAGGGAATGGGAATGACTGAAAACAGATGGCATAAATAATGTTCTTGTATTACCACTTACCCATGTGTCTGGCTAGAGACATGAAAGGAGAAGCAGGTCTTATGAACCTGCTGTGATGCCTTGAATCCAGGAACTGTTGAAAAAATAACTAAAGTTAGGAAGGGAAAATGCTGCAAAATACAGCTGTGTGTAAAACAGACATCATGCTGTACTGAATCTGAGATGCTGCTTTTAGCAGCAGATCCATATTAGCGGAGCAATAAAAGTGTTCCAGTTGGACTGAATAGATGAAGGTTTTTAATAGAAGATACAGAGGTCTCAGTGGAACTTGATGTAGGTAATGGGGTTCTTTCCTAAACAGAAATGACAATTGATCATGATTTTTTACTAAATATAACACTTACTCAGTTAAATGACTTCTTGGTAACTTACACATAAACATAAGCGTGCATGAAAACTTACCAAGGAATTTCTCCCTCAGGCTACCTAGAAAGGGAAAGAGAATAATATTGTTGGGTTTACATTTCAACATCTGATCAGTGTTCAGAGGATACACAAGCAAGGTAATGTGGTTTTGTTTTGGTTTTTTATTTATTAAATTACACCTTTTTAAAAATGTTATCTTGTATATCCAAAGAGAGCTTGTGTTCACATAGTGTTTTTAAGGGAACATTCCCATTTGACCAGGACACTTTGCCTTCAGAGAGCRTGGGCTTACAGTTTAAGCAAAATATTGGAATGTTTTTCATTCATTTAAAGACTGAAGAGGAAGAGCTCTGCAGCCACTGCCACTGAAGTACTCTCAAAGTGCATTGCAGAAAGAGGAAGCTGTTTGTCACAAGGGAGTTGGCAAATGTAGATTTTACAAGTAACGCATGTTGTGTGTTTTGCCGGGTGGGGGATGTTACTTTTTCTTGGTTTTGTTTTAGTTTCCATTTCTTGGTGGTGGCAGTTTCTCTAGTAGTAGTCTTACTGATGATTAGGTTCCAGATGTCAAAGTGTGTATTAATATTGAGAAGTCTCAAGTACTGAGCAATCTGCTATTGTTCCGTTGTCCTGACGTGTTGTTTTAAAATGGGGACAATTACTTCAGTTTTTCTGAATGTTCTTGGAAATACTGTAGTTTTGCAGAACTGGTATATCCTATGTAGCAGTGACTGGGTGATTAATTACAACTTGTCGGGTTCATTAATATTTTTGTAGTGGAGAGACCGGTCCCATTAGTGATTCTGTCTCACAATCTAGCCATTCTCTCCTTTTTCTGGAGCTAGTTGGTAGCTGTTGAACTTACTGAGAAGGCAGAGACAGCAGTATATAATTACTGTAAAATAAAACTGTCCATGGTTAGTGCAAGTTTAGGACTAGTTTAAGAAGCAACAGAACTTGCATCTAGCTCTATGGTTTGAATTATTCAAACTCATTCCTGGCTTCTGCAGGTGTGAACGTGTTATACAACAGATCAGTGTGTGACACTGAGTTACCATTGTACGCAGTACAGTGAGAGACAACTGACCTCTAATAAATAAAAGTAAATTATTCTTACAGAATCACTTAATATACATATTCCTTTTGAAAACAGAACAGTTAGATTTTCTTATCCTGTACTAGCCCATGTGTTATTGAAGAAGTGGCTTACAGCATAATTTCTAAAATTATTAATAAAAGTACACTGTGCTCAGGCTATAATCCGTGTTGTATAAATTTAGGGAAAATGTATTCTTATATTATGCGTTTCTAATGGGAATCCTTCTTGCTTGGGAGAATGTCTTTGAATGTACTTTTTTTCACAGAACTAATTTTCTATCAAAGTACCAAGTTATTAACAGCAAAACTTTTTTTTTTAAACAAAAGTATAATTTAAAAGATACATTTTCAGTAGATAGTGATGCATTTTTAGAAGCAGTCATTTACTGAACCAAATTAGGTTTATTTAACTCCAGTAGTAGCAATCTGTAGGGATATTCAGAATGCTCATTTTGCAATACGTTTATGTCTTATTACTAATGCAAGTCCGTTTGTCGTAATTTGTGCCTGTGACATTAATGCTTAATGGTAGATGTACGAGCTTTTAGGCAGATTCAGAGTTATCTGATGCACCTTTCAGAAGYAATTTAAAGAGAATGGCTAATGCTTTGGAATTTTGTTTCTAAATCCACTGTATTAGATATTCATTACAGCAGTAAGCTTTGTGATACATTCTGTGGACAGAAATGTAACCACAGTTTGTTTATTCAAAAATATCTAATGAAGTCGACTATTGTAATTTTTTTCTGAGTTTTCTTAGACAGGGAATTTTTCTAAATTGGGTTAAATTTGAGGCAAGAATGTATCATTTGGGGACTGGCATTTTAAAGATGGTGTATAGTTCAGGTGGTGTATGCAGCTCGTATCTGGCATAGGTTAGGTAGCCATATGTGAAATAGAATTGTGTTTGTAGAAAAAATACTTTTAATCACAAAGATAAATCAAACCAGATGGTCCAGATTTTTTTTTTTTTTTGTGAATGCATTTGCTTAGTACACAATCTTCAAGCATTGGGAAGAAGGATTTGTTGGGTTTTTTTCTTTCTTACTGTGAAATACTACGGTTTCACTTTAGTCTTCTACACTTCAGCAATCAATTCTAAAAGATTCTAGTGATAATAAATTCTGAATCAGAATTACTTCCAGTTACACTTTCTGGTAACTGCTAATCTTTGTGCTTCCTTTCCTGAGAAGGCGAGGTGGTGATGGGTTTTTTTTCTGGTATTATTAGCTAATGTTTCATCAGAGTTGTATGTGAAGTGACGGGGAATTCTGTAAGGCTTTACCAGACATACATGTCTGGTATGAAAATATAAACATTAGCTTACATTTAACAGAGCATGCTATGCTGTTTCTCAAATAGCATACGTCTCTTCCAGTAGAATTTTCTGTTGTTGATTTATGTTAGGCCTTGATTTATTAAACAGGTTTAAAGACTCAAATATTATTTTACAAGCGAACCACGATCTTTTTATCAAGTACAAGTAGGGTTTTGTGCTGTTGATATGCTGTTACTATGGCTGGTAATTGGAGGTTTTTAAATGATTTATGATCTTGCTTTAGGGAAGATTTAGTGCAGAATGTAAAGGTCACAATCACATTGTACAGAAACTGGGCCCAATATTTTTCTCAGCAAAGGTTGGACTAGCAGAGTTGAAGAAGAATTCTCGTATCATTTATGATTTGGGTGGGAAATGGGCAAGAAAATTGAAATTGCTGTCAGCTGGGAATCCTAGCTTTGCAACATCCAGGGGGTTTGTAACATATTCATTGGAAATACGAGTAAGTACATTGTCCTTTCTTTTTGTGTAGGGTTATAAGAAAGCAGTTAGTGCCCTAAATGACACCAGTCTTGCATGGAATGTTTTACGGTACGTCAGTGAACTGGCATTTTGCTATTGGAGATGATTGTGAAAAAGGCTGCTTGAGCCAGTGATACACCATCACATGCTTAAAAACATACTTACAGCCTAGGGGAATGTACTCTGCTTAAAATCATTCCCTATACAGATACCAGGACGCAGAAGTTACTCCTATCTCTTTCTCTTCTGCATCCAAGAAAGAAAAAAAAGTTGTGCATTCCTGCACTGGGAAACTAGACAGTGTTGATACATGTAGCAGAATTTGTCCAGATAGGAAATATAACCTAGTGAAGTTTAAATATGATTTATTAACCTCAACAGCCCCAAATGCTACAGCTGTTAATCAGACCAGTGTGTAAACATTTTGAAATTACTTCTGTAGGTACTTTGATCTTGAATTTGATCTAAAACATGGGGGAAGAGCTATAAAATATAGACATTAAAAACTCTCAAAAAAAGAGAGGTTTTAAATGGAATTCTTTGGCTACTGGCCATGTTTCCATTCTCCCAGCTGAATGAGTGCACTGGTGTGGAAGGATACCTTATATAGATGAGAAAATTTAAATCTCTGTATAGCAGTCTTAATAAGAGGTTCAGATAGTTAATCAGAACACTGCTACATCATGAGCCCAAAATACAAATCCTGGGCAAGTGAGAGATACTGTTTCAAGGGAAGTTTCTGTTCAGTTTCCATTCAAAGCTTATCTAGTAGAATCACTTTTCCTTCCTGTCACTTGAACTGTGTCATGTCTGTATTGAGATTTCTTCTAAGGATTTTTACTGGTTTATACGATTTTTTTTTTTTCTTTTTTGCCTCCTCTCTGAGGCAGTGCAAAGCTTTGCTGTCCAGTCTCCTAGATGTTTTCATTTCTTCTTACCTCATGCACATTTTACCATCCTCTTGCATAGTCATTCTCTTTTTTTCGCTCTTGTTTTCAAGTCATCTTTTCTGTGTCCTCTAAGTACACAGTGTCATCATACCCTCATTATTTGACTCATCCTTAAAATATTCTTCTGCAAAACTTAAATCATCGTTCATGAAATATTCTATATCAAGAAATCCATGGTGAAACAACATTTATCTTCCTCTTTTAGGTCCTGATACAGAAAAGGACTTAATTCTTTATTTAATATTAAGCCAGAGAAACTACATTTGTGCTTCTCCATATTGGGGTTCTATTTGAACCCACAATAGCTCCGTACTTGATTTTACTATTGTCCTCCTTGTACCCACTTCCAGTTTTCACTTTCAGGTGGGTAATTTCACATAATACACTCAGTTTTCCATAGTTCCTCTTGCTATTCTTGTTTGTTTGTTCAGTAGTTTGTGTATCTGTGGCACTATAAAAATAATGTTCTGCAAAGAGTATTGAAAAATATATTTCTTGCAGAATGAAGGAATTAGTATTTATAGTAATCAAGCATTTTCAGCAACTGACTGTACTTTGTGCATCCAAGTTCAAATTCAGATGGTGGAACTCCCACTGGAGTAGCTTTGCTTACAGCTAGTAAGAATTACAGTTAGCGTCACTATATCTGTTAACTGAGTTGTTTATAGTTTCCAGATTTATGAAGGGTGGTTCTTCTCCCTTTCAGTTCTGATCTACAGTGTTTTGCCCTTTGATATCAATACTACTACATGTGATCTCTTACTAGGTGAAAGCCTGTCTTGCATTTGTGGCATTGATCTTATCAGTTTTCTGTAATAACAAATCTTTGCTGCTGTTTCCAGAGGTGTGAGTAAGACTAAAAGGAGCTCTTTCCATGTTACCAGAAAGGAATGCAGCGCATGAAGCTAATACGTAGGACAGGAAGATTTCAAAGTTGGTTTGGAAGCTAGTTTGCGTTCTTGTTTGGGAACCTAAGCAGTCTACCAAATATTTGCATTGTTTATTTGCCTGGTTTCACCATCATTTCTTCCCACTTTTACTTGCAGGTTAGTCACCTACTCCAGAGAGAATCAGAACAATGTCCTACGTTTTTGTAAACGACTCTTCCCAGACAAATGTGCCGCTGCTGCAGGCTTGCATTGATGGAGATTTTAACTATTCCAAACGACTGTTAGAGAGCGGTTTTGACCCAAATATTCGTGACAGCCGAGGCCGAACTGGCCTTCACCTTGCTGCAGCCAGAGGAAATGTAGACATCTGTCAACTCTTGCATAAATTTGGTGCTGACCTACTAGCCACTGATTACCAAGGTAACACAGCCCTTCACCTGTGTGGGCATGTGGATACCATCCAGTTCCTAGTTTCTAATGGACTTAAAATTGATATTTGGTAAGTCACTTTTTTTTTTTTTTACAGCACATATTTTATAATATATTAGTCTTGTCACCAGAGCCTTGCATATAAATCTGCTGTTGCTGAAATGCTGTGTTTGGTGCAATTCAACTTTTTAAAGATATCACTCAATAAAAACACAAAATAAGAAGGCAGGAAAACAATAAGAGGCCACTTCTGCTAGTCTGCGCAACAAGCAAAGCAAATAAAAATAGCAGCTGCTGGTGTGGGCTGCTGTATCTAATTCTGCCTCACTGATGACATTGCTATCCTGGTTTGGCCAGACAGCCAGGTGTGGGTGGTTGGCACCAAAGAAAAAATCACATTGACTACTTTAAAAGAATTTTCTCCACCACAGTTCTATTGTTTTAATTGTTGTACTGTATAAGACAAAGAAAATACAGTATATGTGTGTGTCAGTTCATTCCCATACTCCTTTGGTAACAATGCTTCCTTTCAGTGTTTTCCCCCTCCCTCAAAGTCTGTGACTCAGTCTTTCTTTTAAATATTGTATATTCTTTCCTTCTGGCTTCCAGCAGCTGTCAGATGCCAGTGCTCAGATGTAAGCTCTCAAGCTGCAAAATAACTAGCTGTTTCATTGCAGTAACTGAATTATTTTGTTTGTGGAACTTTCTGCGTATTCACAACACGTGTAAAAACCAGTAGTAACTTCAAAACCATTGCATTTTTTAATCTGTCCCTTTTTCACCTGTCCCTCATTAATGTTTTCAACTCAGCAAAACTAGTTATTGGCAGACCAGATTCTTTATGGGTTGTGGGTTACGGGTTTTTTTCCTCATTTCAAACAACTCTGGTGAAAATCCCTAGTCTGAAGGCAGCTCTGGTCCTATTCAGTATTATTTTAATAGTAGCAGAGGGACCATCTGTATTTTATTTCATTTTTGCTTGATGTCCTAATACCCACATGGAGAAGGAACTATGAGGAACCAGATGGCACAATTCCTTCTTGAAATGAAGCTTAATCTTGAACATTGCCATAAATCTACTGTTTATTTTTTGTTATAACACCCAGAGATTCCAGTTAGAGTACTAGGAATTTTCGTTTTATTTAGAAGAAAGAGAGTTGTGCAATTTCAAACCTAAATATACTGATTTTCATCTATAGCCAATTATGCTATAACTTGTATAGATAGGAATTTCTTACTGATAGGACAGAAAATAGCTCTGAGGACTTACTAAATTGTAATGTGTTATGCTGAGTTGTCTTGTTACAAAATTTCTATATTAAAAGTTTCTTTTATTCTCATGTCCTTTTGTGGGGTTATTTTAGCAATCACCAAGGTGCAACACCACTTGTTCTTGCAAAACGAAGGGGTGTGAATAAAGATGTGATTAGACTGCTGGAATCTTTAGAGGAGCAAGAGGTGAAAGGATTTAACAGAGGAGCTCACTCAAAGCTGGAAACAATGCAAACTGCTGAAAGCGAAAGGTATTTACAAAACAAAAATAATTACTGGGAGGAATAATGTTTATGGCTTT
Source organism: Phoebastria nigripes (assembly GCA_035582835.1). Lineage (NCBI taxonomy): Eukaryota > Metazoa > Chordata > Aves > Procellariiformes > Diomedeidae > Phoebastria > Phoebastria nigripes. The sequence continues at coordinate 104,884 of JAYKAV010003059.1, forward strand.
TAGATGTTTGTGAATGACTTGATTGTTTATTCCTCAAAACAGATAATATCAAATTTGGCCTGGTATTATCAGACCAAATCAAAATGAAATTTTAAATTTTGGAAAAATCTCTTTAGACAGATCAAATGTAAGAAAAAAAGAACTACTTCTGCTGAGATTTTCATTTTATGGTGGAAATTTTAAAAAATAATTACTCATTTTCCATTACAGACTCCCAAAAATAAATATTCTACCACTTATCACAAAGCCAAAGGGAAAATGGGGTGAAATGCAAAATGCCAGTATCACAGGCTAACCTAACATCCTTTCCATAAGATGGATTGTCTATGCAAAGAAGGGATAGCAGACTTTTCATCTATCTGAACTTGAACAAAGGATTTTATACGGTGTCATATATGAAATTTCTATCGGTAGTAGTCCTGGAAAAGATGGAGAATAAAATAAGAATTTCATGGTGGCTAAAGAGATAGTTAAAGGAGAACTGAAGATTTCAGGAAAATTGCTGACAATTTCAGGGAAAGTATTGGGTTAGAGGGAAGTTACTAATGAATTACTAAAAGTCTGGTTCTGGGACTGTGCTTACTTATAATTTTCATAAATTATACTGGCATAGAAAGTAGTAGCAGGTTAGTGATACTAAGAAGTGAGATATAGGCAACCCAGCGGAAAATTGGGATGGCATAGACAAAAACCTGGGATGACAAGGGAGAGGAAATTAGTAGTAATAGATTGTGATTCAGTAGCACAAAATGCAACTTCATTTACCTAAAGCTGTATGCTGTAAAATGGAAGTTCCTCAGTGGAAAATGAGGGTATAGGAGAAAAGGCTTGATGTATTAGTCAGTTCCAGGAGTTGATGCTACCCTCCTGAAAAAGACAATGAAGTCCTACAATGCGCAAAACGAGGTATTTCCACTACATAAAGAAAACTGTCAGCGCTGTTGTAAAAAGCAACGGTAACTTCTGCTGTGTAGTACATTTTATAATGCTGTTTAGCCCCATTCAAAAATGTTTCATTTATCCTTTAAGAAGCGTGGAGAAGCATTACTTCAGCGCTCAAGGGAACAGAGCGTCTCCTTGCAAAAGGAGGCAACTAGAGCTCGTTTTAGCGTGTCAGAGTGAAGGCTGAGAGGTGTGTGGTTGCTGACAAGAAATACTGGTTTTGAACAACATAAAATAACTGTTTAAGACAAAAGATGGTGATAGCACAAGAGCCAAAGGATACAGATAAACCACAAATACTTTTTTGATTGAAAATTGGGAGTGGTTTTTTACAATGAGCTTCCAAGACAGCCTTCTTGTAGGATTTAGATGAGGCAAGAAGCCTTGCAAGTTTCAAAGGAGGCTAATTCTCTTGAAGAAATCATTGAATTGCCAGTAAACATGACAGAACATGGGACTGAGATTAATAATGCAAGAGGTCTTTCCAGTACTGGTTTGGTTTGGTTTGGTTTTTTTGAGTTTTGTTTTTTGTTTTTTTAATTTATATTGGAAACAGGATATCAACATTGTTTGGAATACTTGCTCTTATACTGAATTTACTCAAATTTGTAATTTTTTATATTGTCTAATAATGATCGTGAACTGTGACTGCTGGAACATTATACATCACAAAAGACAGGGAGTTTTGTCACATAATTGTTCAGTTTGTGTCAAAATGTACACATCCTGTACTGTAAATGAAAATTAAACTGTGTAGATGGAGTTGTTACCTAAGTTGAGTAAACAGAAAAGGTGAAACCAACAAAATTACAGAAATCATGCCAAATACTCCCAGTGAGCAGATTGGAAATTCTTTCTTATACATCAGGTGACCCCACTCATCAGAGAGACTGTTTTAAGCCTTGAAATAGAAAATTTAATATTATTCTCAAAATTACATGGGTATAAGTTGTAAGAATTTGTGCATATTACCTTTCTGACTTAACGAAATTTGATTGAAAGTTGCTTGTCACACAAATGCATTTATGCTGTTTTTGTTTAAACATATGGACCAACAGCTCAGCCCCATTTAAATTCTGATTTTTTTTATTTGATAGTGTCCCTTTAATGAACATAGCTTCCTTTCTGTTATTTGACCTTCATAAATGTTACATTGTTTGCTTTGGCAAGGAAGTCATCGACTCTCCTTGGGGAGAGGCACAGAGACATAAACAGTGCACAACCCAGCTTGTTTGTGACCATGTTTAAAATGTCTGAAATACATTATTTTAAAAATAACAAATAACAGATGCCTACAGCAGCAAAAGCAAGTGAGCTTGTGTGCTGTTTGCTTTGTAAATAAATAATGCCTTTGTAACAGTTGGCTTTTCAGACCTCCACAGTTTCACTCCTCCCTCTTAGTATTATTTTCACATTTTAGAGACACTTAGATGAATGTCTTCTCTCGTCCCCCCCCAACTCTCTTACATTATGTATGAACCTATGGAGAAATAATGGTTGCTCTTTCTAAAAACAGTCTCTGACTTAAGTTTTCTGCTCCTCATTACATACAGTTGCTGCTGCTCTGGAAGCAGAGGCCAAAGCTAGGTTCCCAAGTGAAATTTATTTTCTCTTGCTTTACACTCCTCCCAGTGAGGAGTGGCACTGTGCTGTCAGGAGGCAGAGCTCGCTCTGTCCGTCTTTCAGCACAGACGATCTGTCCATCTACACAGCCCAGCATGACCTGTGACTGCACCCACAAGTGCATCCAAATGTGAACTTCCACGCTGAGTTGGAAACAGAAGAGAACATCTACCTGGGCTATGTGGCACAAACTCTTCTGTAGGATGCATTGCTGCATTACCATTCCTTAAACAGCTGTAATTCATAATAAGAAAAAAATATCTTGAATGACATTGATTTTAATTGGGTTGTAATATAAAATAGCAAAAGTGTTTTCTATGTACCCTTTTCTATTTAATGAGCAAGCATGTGATCTTTTCACTTAAATTGCATTGTGCCTTTATTTAACCTCTCTGTGGTTATGTATTAACTAGTTAGTACTTAATGAGTGAGTAGTTCTGTTCTACACCAATGGCTGTCTTTTATTAAACCCTTTGTTTTGCTTGGGAAATCATAATAAGCAAGGAAGATGACTAAATCCTGCAGCTATGGGCAAGCAAAAATAGCTTTACAGCAAGGTAAATATTTAAAAAACAAAAAAGACAAGCTGTTTAATAGGCAATTTCTGAAATCTTTTGCACATAACGCTGCAATACTTCAGCAAGCTATGGGAGTTTAGGCTAATTATTCTTGAGTGGCTGTACTTCCTAAGAAAAAATACCATATGAATAGTGTGAGGTTTTTCTGTGGTGTAATCTTAGAACAGAGATTCACAAATGAGACCTTTTCCTGATAACAATCATCTGTCAATTTATTATTGTCACCAAGAACAATAGCATTTCTACAATTAGTTTTGACTTGGAAATTACTTTTCCCTGAAATGTTTTCTTTTATTATTGCTATAAGCGATGTCTAGGAATATAGTAACTGAAAGCAATTAGAAGGGAGGAAAAAAATTGTTTTTCCTCTGCTTACCTTCTGCTATTGACATCATTGTGTACGTAGTTGGTTTCACCATTTCCTTTCCATGCTTGTCAGAGCCTGATCCTGTAAACACCTGTGTATGTAATTTCACTCAAGTGAGAAGTAGTAGGACTGTGGAGATGGCTAAAATTTTACATAAGTGAAATCAAGTGATGAGAAAGTTTTCCTATTCTTCGTGAGGTTTTTCATACAGCAACAGAGAAAGTTTCCTGTTACAAACCAATTGTGAAACCAGCAAAATTGGGAGAATGATACCAGAAGACATGCAGCATTTGAAACAACTTACGTTTTTTCTAAAGGTGATTCATTGTCAAGATGACTGCCTCGTTCTAATTTTGTATTTGTTTCTCATTTAAAAGTGAGAGTTCCAGTCCCTAATTTATAGTCTGACAATTCAAGGGGGCCTGATGGATAGGTAGTGGAATGTTAAAACATCAAAGCAGTTGCTGAACGCCGTATGGCAGAAAACACAGCAATGCCAACTTGTCTTGAAGATCAGAAAGTTTCTGAACTTCTTGTTACCCAGATTTATTGTTTTCTGTGATATTTTTATGCTAGAGAAGAGGCCTCTGTAACAAAGACATGCAGGAGAGTAGTAAAGATCACTAAAGAGTTCAGAATCTAAATTATATTGGTTAAAGTTTCCATTTTATTCATCAGTTTATTTTTAAATCATAATTTGTTTTATTAACAAGAGTTGCGCCCCTTGAGGTTTTAAGCTTATGCTTCATTAGATTTTACTAAGTCATATTTAGTAGGAATTATGAGGACTGACTTTTGAAGGCTTCTAGGTGGCAAGCCTGCAAACTCAGTGCAGTTGTACAGATGCAAATATCATTCTCTTTACACAGGTTAATAAAATATCCTTTCAACTAAACTAAGTTTAGAGTTAGGAGTCTTTTCCTGATCTGCTTTGTCTTGATTTAGCAGAGGCAATGCTATAAATCTGCAGGTAGGTTTAGGTTTTAATTTAGAATGTTTCGGTTGCTCTTAGTAGGATTACTGTCAWACTTAAAGGTGCATTCTTTTGCTCTAATGTATTTTTAACTTTAATCCTCATAGTGCGATGGAAAGCCATTCCCTCCTTAATCCAAACCTACAGCAAGGTGAAGGAGTTCTTTCCAGTTTCCGCACGACATGGCAAGAGTTTGTGGAAGACCTGGGCTTCTGGAGGGTGCTGCTCCTCATCATTGTCATTGCTCTTCTGTCACTTGGAATAGCATACTATGTTAGTGGGGTGCTTCCTTTTGTAGAAAACCAGCCTGAACTGGTGCACTGAAGCAAATGCAAAGAAGTGCACCGTGCTTTTCCCTGTTCTAATCTTATTTTGAGCTTCTTGGAATTATTCTCTTAGTGCAGGCAGTGGCAGCTGTATATACTGTTTGCCTTTTGTACTTATTATTAACCCCTTTGAAAGAGGGATTAATTCATTTCAAGTAAAACACTAAATTCTAAAGCATTCCTAAGCTACCTCTGACTTATCTTGACTTGCAAGCAAGATGTGAAGATAATCCTCTCTGTTGATAAAATATTATGATTAGAAAAGGCCTTTCATAATGAATATTAAATTCCTGGGCATGAAAAATATATCCTAGTACAGAACCAAATTTGATTTATTTTCCCTATGAAGAGAGGTAAATCTATTGTTGGGTTTTTTTGTCTGTGCTTCAGTTGAAAGAAAATATTCTTTTAAAAGTCCTCCTCAAGAAATCTGAATAATATAATAACGCATTGTGATGTATAGACAGTAATAAGCTGCAACTTCATAGTTCTTTTAATGCCTCCCTATAGTTTCGTATCTGCTAGTTTATAAAAAGAATGAGAAATGGTTCAAGTTTTTCTGCGTCTTTAATGTATAGATCACTCCTTTATTTATTAGGTTAATGTAGTGTTTCTTCCCCAGATGAATTTAATGTTGTTAATACCTGCCTGAAGTAAATTTTGTGGAAAAAAGCTGTTTGTTGTGCTTTGGAAGTAAAGTTGTTTCAGCCTTAGGCTGAAAATTTTGCCTTTTTGTTGAAATGTTACTAAGCAAACCTTTCTTTCTAAGGGTGGTTAAAAAGTGATTTAGGTGTTCTGCTCTGTATATAATAATTCTGTAAGGTCATTGTCTTTGTGAAAAATGTCATGAAGGATAACTTTTTCTTCCTCCCACAAGGACCAGACTGAACCATATAATTGTATTGTTTTCATGTTTGTGGAGAGGACTTGATTGAATAGAATTCCTTTCTAGAATTGTTTTCCATTTCAGTTCTTTTCAGACAGCACTTACAGGCTTATGAATTATTTTCTGAGTATGCAGAATAAAAGTATTTAAAATGTTAATATTTAGGAACATTGTATGAAATGAAATCTTGACCCATTCTGTACTTAGCTGTGAAATCCTTTGTAAATAACTGAGGGATATGAATCAGTTAGATACTCTTTTATGAAGGCTAGAAAGGTACTACATAGTAAGTTGGAGGTTTTCAAAGAAAGCAGATTGTCTCCTCCCATGCTGATTAGACATCTGACTCTCTTTGTTGCCATTGCCTTGAAAATCCCAAACAAAATGAATTCTGCAAACCTAATGAATCAATTTTTTTTTTACTTAGCCACTCCTAAATTGTTGCTAAATAACATCAAACATTTATAAAATTATAAATTACAGTAAGTATTGATAGAAGTAACCTATGTCTCTCTGTTCTGCTACCATGCATATTTTTCTTTCATGTTTATGAGTTTGAGTGAAGAGGGTGGTTGTCTTTGTTTTGATGTGTGACCTGGGCTTCACTGAGCTGGGCCCCATTCTAAATTGCGTCTGAATAATGCTTGATCTCATGTCTCTAAATAAGTACATTTCTGTTAATAATACTCTGTATCTTGAATAATCATGTTGTCTTTCAGTATGTATTATCTGCATAATTTGTAATTGTATTCTCAATATGGGTGAATGCTACAAATAAATATATGTAGTAAATATGTTTTGTTTTATTATTACATTAGTGCAGCGGTAATGATGCTACCCCATTTTACTGAGTTTATTTGTTTGTTGTGCATTGATAATAAGCATTTCAAAAGTGGGGAGGTTCCCTCCCTGAGAAATGGCAATCACGCTGTTGGTATAAATGAGGTTTTAGAGCACGGTTTCTTTAGATTTGTCTGTTTTATTTTCAGTATTGTTACTGAATCACAGTTGCTGTCTGCCTGTCTGTCTGTCTCTCTCTTATCTAAGATTTCAGGTATTGAACATGTGATCTAGAGGCCCCTCAAGATTTAAGATTACCTATGAGGGGGTACAAAATATAACCAAGAAAACCAAGCTTGAGCCTTAAGTAGCCTTTCCTACTTTGCTGTACTTTGTTTATGCTGTATGCATAAGCAGTTTTGGAACTGTGCATTGAAAAGGTTTGAAAAATCATGTGTGTGTTCCAAATTAACATATGTCACTTTTTAAACCCAAAGAAATCCAAAGCACTGTTTGAACTTCACTGTGTAATGACTGCTACTCTTTGAAATAAGGACGTGATAAACGTCTGACTAAAAGAGGAGTTTGTTCTGTATATACCTCTGTTATTGAAAAAGGGCAGCTGTGCCTTTCAATATATCTATAAACATTAACGACTTCCTTTTCAAAGGTTGATTCTAAAGAATGAATTTACCTCCTGTACACTAGATTTCAAGGAATACAATCTGTCTTTCTTACAGGAACAGAAAGAGGACTTTGGCCTACTTCCTTTTGAAGCTGTTGTCATAGGGATTGTCCCTGTTTCAGCATAATGACATAGATAGGTTTAGATTGTCTATAGGTCAGTAAGATTTCTTTTATTTGTTACTGCAGTGGTGTCTAGATACCTTGATCCAGGGACTCCATTTTGCTAGGCGCTCTTCAAATCCAAGACATACTGTTGTCTCAAGCTGTTCTCAGACTAATGAGCTAAAACGGAATAAGGAATTGAGAGAGAAAACAATCATGGAGGGATGAAGTGATTTTTTCCAGTGTCATAAAACAACTTGGTGGACAAGATAGTGCAAGGTAAACTGGAGTGTAAAATGGATACACATAGGCTACTCTGCTGTGGGCTGTCCCTGTGCTCACATTTATTCCATGGCAAGATCACACCTATCTTACCTCATAGTAACTTGTTCATGTACCATATCTTTCTATCTTCAAGGGCTTCTGTTTTCACTCATGTAGGTAGTTTGCTTTGTAGAAGGGGATGATCTGTTGTGTGACTGTCATGGGTAGGTGTTGTTTCTCGTTGCCACAATACAACAGGTATTTCATTACTGGATGTGATCTGGCACTGTGAGGTGCCATGAAACATCATGAAAAGCTTCTATGGGAGAAAGAACATGGTTTCACTTCAAAGTATTGAAAGAGAAGATCTAGGCAGTGTCTGGGTCTGCAGCTGATCTGAAGTTTGATTTTAGCATGAGTCAACTCTCTGGCTGTTCTTAATATCTTAAGTAAGTAAAAATAATCAACTCGCCAGTGTATTGTAGATGGGCTAGTTAGCTAGGTAGCTCTTTTTCTAATCAAAGTATGTTTGGTCATAATACGTTAGAGAAATGCAAATTAAGTAATTTATTCAGAAATTCAATAGCATCATTTTAAAGTAGTACTGGAAAGTACAAATTGCAAGTGAAAACTCTCCTGCAAACTCAAAAAAAAAAAAAAGGGTAATATTGTCTATTGTCATATTCAGAATTTTCAAAAGTCTAGCATATATTTAAACGTTACCTGAAGTTGACTTTTAACAGAAGTGATTTCTTCCTCAGCTGACACACAAGCTAATTTGTTTCTGAAGCCAGTTGTTTCTGAAGCTGTTCCATTTTCTGAAGCCAGCTCTTTGTTAAATTCATATTTGAATTGGTGATTAAAATAAGTCTTAAATGATGTGAGAATTAGGTCAGAATGCTTTTCCTTCATTCAGTGTTCTTTTCTTAAATTTCAACATTAATCCTTGTAGATTGGTTACTTGGGATACACTTTGTAAAATTTCCTAAGTGATCCAAAATGTTACAGAAATTGTTGTTGCCAATTGTTACTACATTTCTCATCCCTGGTGTTGGGGCTTTCTAGAGGAATTCAAATGTCATTGCACAGTTTCATAACCTGCAGTTCTCTGTGAACTTTGTAAGTGCTGAAATACTGTTGAAGCATGAATCTCGAATCTCTATTAATATTATGAAATTAATTTCTGGTGACAGAGATAATTCTGTACCTGCACTTGCAGGGTAGTACGATGCACCTGTTATCTTAAACATATTTAAGTACTTCAGCTGAATTTTGTGTTACCTGGCATCTTTTGTACTGCTCTTACAAAGGAGGAACACTTTTAAAATATACAGTATTAGGAAACAAATGCAACTAATTGGTAGTTCTTGCTATTTATTGCTGGGAAGTGAAGTGTTCCCAGGATCACGCTGCCAGAGAAATCTGAGATGAAAACTAGAAGTCTCCGACTGGCAGTGATCTGGTGTAGTCTGTGCTCTTATGCAAAGCAGAACTAACGCTCTGATGTTGCAGCTGAAGCAGTCTGTGTGCAGAACCCTGAAAAATGTGTCTCTGCTGTAGGCATTTATAGTTTGTAAATCATTGTTGTAACTAAGCATTAAGCAACCAATATTTCCTCATGACTATAATGAGACAAAACTATTGTTCTTCATTACTGCCAAGGGAATGGGAAATCTACTGGAAATTGCCATAACTAAAAAGCAACAAATCAGAATTTCTTCTGAAGTCAAAGTGTGAACAAGTCACAAATGTGGCTTCAAGTGACATGTTCTTCCGTTTGTGATTTTAATCTACCTTCTGGATAAGGAAAAATGAGGAGACATTTGGAACAGAATTTGTTGTGCTGTATGTATGGTTTGCAGAAAATAGGAGGGAAATGAATGCAGTGAGCCAAGACAGCAGCAAGGGAGGCAGAGGAGTGTGATACCTTCATGAATCACTGCTTAAAGGCCATTCCCAATGTTTGTAAGAAGCGCAAGGAGTGACCAGTAATAGCCTCCTAGCAGGAGGAGGATTTCACTGGCTTGTGATTACACCATCTCACAGGGGTGGCCATGCAGCCCTGCAACCTGAGCTGGCCCTTCTTGACTTTCAATGTCTAGAGCACTGCTATTTCAGACAACTGCATGTTTGAATGTGTGCCTACATTAACAGCTGCTCATGTGGGAGCCGAACTGGTTCCTCTTATGCAAGAATCCTTCTGCACATAGGTTAGCAAAAGAAGTTTTACCAAATATGAACAGAAGCTCTTTGTAAAACATTAAATATTTCTGGTGTATTAAATTATGTTTATCTAAATACCAGAAGGCAGGAATCCAGATGAAGGATCAAGTACATGCAATAATATCTTATTTTCCTTTGCCAAAGAAAAAAGAACAGATAACATTCTCTTAACGCAAAGCAAGAAGAAAGTCATAGTAAATTTGGTTTGAACTGTAGAATATGAATTCCTTATTGAGCCAAATTCCTTAGTATGAGGAATTTTTCAAATAACAATCTCTGGCAGGTAAGTTTTCTAGTAGAAAGGCTGACATAGCCTTGCAGTGGTGTGAAGGTAGTAATGTTTAAAGGTTGTGCTGGCTTAATGAAGTGTGCATATTGAAACAAAACTAGTTAATAAAGATAGTGGATTTCTGCTAGGATGTAAGAATTGATATGTCATATGCTCATCCTCATATTGTTGTTGTCTCATTGCAGGCTGAACATCTGGCTTGGTTTGTTTTGGTACAGATATTTTTAGACAAAAAATGAAGTATGTCGACATCCATATGTTTAAGCTGGCAAGCACAGTTTCTGTAGTGGACATAAAGAATAATGGAGTACCCCACTGAAAGTCATGGCAGCTTGTATGTGGACTGCTCAGTCCTGCCAGGCACGTTCCATACAGAACTGGTGGTTTTCCCATTTATGGTATTGGTTTGAATCCTTGTGTCACTCAATGAACAGCAGTGGTTAACATGGGGCTTTAACTGAAGGCTGTTTCCAAAAATGTTAATTATAGTAGAAATCAAAACTTTATTCTTTATTTCAAAGTTCAAGGAACTTTTTTTTTTTTCCTAATGTTTACTGGAATTACAGCCTGCAAATGTGCACAGATAATGAGCACGTGTGTATCCTTACTCTGTGCACCCCTATGCCAAAAGGAGGTTTAGGAATAGCAAGCAAGGCCTCCAGTGAGATCAGTTTGAAATAAGTCTGATTTAAGGAATTCTGTTTTTTGTCATTTGTCATCAGATTGGTATTTAATATACCACCAGCTCTGTTTTTATTCATTGCACTGACTTACTGACATACTTTTCTTGGTCTCAGTGATACAGTTTGGGAAGTGTAGATCACATTACCTACCTCGTAAAGGTGCGCTTCACCCACCGAGCGCCATTATTTTGATAGTAAGTGAATTCTTCAATTTCAAAATGTTAGTCAATTCTCTTTGGTTTTTAGAGTTACGCTGTCTGCTTTGCAAAGTGAGCAACTCATTTGCTAGTATGGTACAGTTTGTTTAGTTAAGGACTTGGTTGTTTTGTCCATTTTTCATGTGAAGTGCAACAATGGTTAAGGGAACTGTTGGCCTTGGCTTAACCTGGTCCTCCAGAAAGCCTCTGCAGATGGAGCAAACACTTTGAGGATTAAAAGGCGGTCTGGCAATAAAGCTGGAGAGGTGTCTATTCTCTGCATTTTTAGGCTTTCCAGGACCCTGGGAATTTCATATTGGGCATTTGGAATCACTCTGCCAGAAGGACGATAGCTTTGTAGAAACTTCTGGCCTTTATGTATGTTCTGAAATTCAAAGGTGTACGGTTTTGAAAGCTCTTGTCTTCCTCCAGGCAACAAGCTACGCTCCAATAGAGCAATTAGGAATACTTTATATGTATTTTTAAGCCAAGAAAGCAATCTAACTGCAAGTCAGTTTTTAAATCTTAACTAATGTAAGGGTACAAGGCCACAGACTTCACCTCCTGCTGGCACGCAGGCACCTGCTACTTTATTCCCAATGTGCTTCCCTGCCCCTGCCCTGGCACTAGTGCTAGCACACATCTGACCCCAAGGACCTGAATCAGGAAGCTGTGCCAGTTAGCCCCACCAGAAATTTACTCTCACTCCCACTGCATTCTTCCTAACTCTGCCCCTCCCTGTCGTTTCATCTCCTGCCTCCACCCCATGCCTCTGTCATGCTTCACCTAGGCTTGAGATTTACCCCATTTCTTATGCACCAAGGATTCTGTTCATAAAACATATTTCTTCCCTGTAACTTCTTTCCATTTTGTCATCTCCCCCATCTTATTTGAGCGATTGTTCTTTACCAGCCTAGTCTATGCTGAAAGCTCTTTATGGGATGGAAGATACCGTATTTTGAAGAGAGGGTTATCAGCTGGCTCCAATTCACCAGTTCACTGCTATCAGTAGTAGTAATCTTTTTAATTTACACTTTCCTGTAATAAAGATACAAGAAGCTAACCTTGTTGTATGAGCCTTGTTTTCAGTTTTACTTCCTTTCTCTAACGCTGTAGTTGATTCTTTTGGTACTTTCATTAAATCAAACTAAGTCATACGTGGATTGCTTCAGCTTTCAATAGAAAATGTCCGAAATCTGACCTGCGAACAAGCTGAGCTTGGTTTAGTTCGGTGGATATGAGGAGTCTGTGCGCCACTTGTGAGACTCCCTGGATAGTGGGACTGGATGGAGACCAGTCTCTGCTCCGCAGAACGGGGTATTGTAGCCTCTGGACTCTTGTCGTCTACAGCAGCAGCACGGATCACAAGAACAGCATACAGGGATGCCCCAGGTTTACCACCCTTCTTTTGGCTATGGCTCCGTAATAGGCTTATGCTGGGCATATAGAGGATGCTGAAATAGCCTCTGGAGTGGACATACACCACTGGAGATACTCCCCTTCTGTTGCAAGACTTCTGATGTAGGACAGAGTTAGTCTATTGAGGCCAAAACAGATGTTAAGAGATGAGACCAGTGTGGTTCCTAGTTACCACCAAGTATCAGTGAGCTGGTAGAACCAGCTGCACATCTACCATGGTTTATGAACATACCTCAGCTTTTTCAGCTGTGCCCTGTCACTTCACGGATGAGACAAGGATGCGCACCTGGTGCAACGGTGGGGAGGAGAGGAAGTGGAGTCAGTGCTGTGTAGTCTGTTATCTCTGCATGGCCAGTTAGCAAGCAGTTTGGAGGCCACAAACCATACGAGAGAGCCACTGGTGCACAAGATAGAGCATATTTTCTTCAAAAAAAATATGCGAGTAACTTCCCCTGGTTTTGGGGGTTTTTTTGTAGGCAAGCAAGCATTAGGATCTGAGGTTCAGTGTGACTTTTTGGCACATGAAGGAAGAATGCTGAAAGTAATGGATCAAAAAGAGTAAGGCAAAAGATTCAGAGAGAGATTAGCAACTTCCCTAGAAACTGCAGATGTTTCTGAGGAAAACTGGGCAGATGCAGACATGCTCCTGGCAAAAAGAACAGTTTTGGGAAAATCTTTTCATTTTCATTCTTCCACTTATAGATATCTAAGTGTCATTTTACTGGAGCTCTCAAAATGAGCAAAACATTCCCAGTATTGTAACAAGAGACATAAGCAGAATTGGAGTTTTTCCTCTTGACTAAAACTGATAAGATTTTTATTGTGAATTTTATTTGTAACATCATTTAAGACATTTCTGTATATACTGGGACTCAGAAGGCTGTGTTTCTGAAACGGTAATGCATAGCAGGAGTAGTGTCTGGTTCTGACTTAGCTACCCGCAGAGTAAGTTTAGAATGTCAGGTTCTAAATTAAGTATCAGAATATGTGATTTCCCCGTCTATTTTTTACACGTGGGTATTGGATCAGGAGCCCTTTCAGCTGCTTGACTTTAACCAAAGCCAAGTTCAAATAGGGCCATTCAGTTCTTCATTCTCTACTTTCTGGGGTTTTTTTGTTGATACTTTCTTTGTCATTTGAATCTCAGTCTCTACCTCTCTTTTAGTGCACAAAAAAGATTGTTGTAAGTACGTAAATTTGAATCTGCCAGCAATAGGTTGGGATTTATCCCATGACATAAGTTGCATAAGCATAAATGAGATGTAGTCGGAAGAGGATACATGGAGCAGGCTGTTTGCAGCTTGAACTGCTCTATGCATTAAGGCCTTTACAAGTCCCCTCTGATTATTCAGGGAGCTATGTCAGGTTGGGCATCTCCCTTCTGTTTACCTATAAAAGGAAATGAACATTTTATGGATGGAGACTCTTAATGGAATGGAAATGAATTCTTTATTCCCACTCCAGAGCCAGATTCCAGACGGTCTGGTTATAGTGTTGTCACATAATCGGCACTTCCTTTCACACTTGTCTTGGTTAATGTCTGCCAAAAGGTCTTCGAAATTGCAGGGTCAGTTCCATTTAATTTTCTTAGTTTTCCTAAAATATTTAATCTTTAAGAGGAGTAAATTAATACTTAAATTCTTAATTTGCTTGAAACAGGTTTGTGGTTTTTTAAATGTTCCAGTACCTACAGATAGGTCCAACACTGAGGAGCAGACATATAATATAGAGCAGTAGCGTAGAAATAGTCTTCTAGAAGCTGGAATAACAGTATCACTGCTGGTTTCTTACAGTCTTGTGGATGCCAGGATCTGCGTGGAAGGGAACAGTTCTGGCTTCTCTGAACTTTAAAGCTACCTTGGGATAAATGTCCATAAACTTCATTTGAAATCTCAGACACATATTAGATTTTCTTTGTATTGGAAATCTCATGACATAAGGCTGTTGTGTCTGACTTTCAGTTTTGTTAAAAACACTGTCAGAACAATCTCCCTCCTGTATTCTAGTGCTCCTGTTTCTGGCTAATGCGCTGGTGAGGTGTGACAACTTAAACAGAAGTTGACTCATGTTTTTTGAATGGCAGAAAACATTTATTTTTTAGAATTAATGCTTACTTTATCTGTACCTTTTGTTCCTTTTGATTCCTCTTGTCCCTTAAGAGTTTGCTGGAAATATGCATTCCGCAGTGAGTCAGCATGGCCTGCTGGACTGAGCAGAAGGCAGATTTGGGAGTTATAAATCCAAGCACTTACTTGCTGTGTGGCCTTAAAAAACTTAGTTAACCTCTGCTTCCCCACCAGTAAAATCAGTATAATTTCTCAATCTTTGAGCAATGTTGTCATTAATATGCATAAAAAGACTTCAAAAATAAATACTGGTACTGATAGCCTGTAGGCTTTTTTACTCAAAGCTATTGTGTTAATTTTACCCAATATATTCTAAGCATAATCTAATGACAAAGGAATATATATTCCTTGACATGTCAATTATTAATCTCATTGTTGTTTCCTGTTATTTCTTTAGCACTCTTAGGCATGCATGAATTGCAGACAAAAGCTCTGATCTTACATCATCTTACATCATCTTACATCATCACTCTCCGGCTGAGACTCCTGCACCAGTGTGTGAAGTCCCATTGATTTCAGTGGCCGTGGGCAAGAGCAGTTGGTGTCCAGAGATGATTTAGATCCAGAATCATGGCTAAGTATGGAAGACCTGCTTGTTTTCAGCTAGGCATAATGGAAATGGAAGAAGACTAAAATACAGAAGCTGAGCCAGGTGTCTGCCGTTTCCTAAAGTTTTTAAGAAACCCATTTGCAGGGTCAGTGCCTCTGGCTGAGGTTCAGTGTAGGCAGAGTAGGAAGGATTGTGACCAAGGCACTTCCCTTTCTTCTTTCTGGTGGATGTAGGGGCTCTCATATTTCCCTGCTGAGCAGGGGATCAGTTTTAATTCTGGAAACAAGTTTGGCAGCAAGAGGATGTATGAGCTATGGAATCAGAGCTGTGGTAGGTCTTCAGTGACATTGCTCCACTCTTAGCACATCATTTAATGACAGCACTTGATGGCCAGGTCCTAAATCCAGCACCCAATCTCAGAAGTCAGGCCAGACATTGCATGTTTGTGTGCAGGAAGCTAGGGGAGTGCTCTCCAGCCATGTCTTGGACTAGCTGTGGAGCTCCTTTGCTCAGACTGCTCCAATCCCACAGTTACTCTAACTTCCACAGGGTGAAGAYGAGTTTTTAAAAAGGGGATTCTTTCTTTCCCAAAGCATTTCCAAGTATTACTGGGTTGCCAGTCCAGGCACTCACCCAGGATCATATCTTAAAGGTCTTCAGCTCTCATACGGCCCTTGCCAGAACCTGGTCCTCTGCAGTAGAGGTTAGTGCCAAAACCCCTCACAGCCATGGAGGAGGCAAGTAGTTTGTTCTCAGAGCAGACAGGGGCTCGTGGCCCAACATGTCTCCTGGTATCCCGAAGGAAGAAGTTCAGGAAACTTCAAGGGGGAAAAAAAGGAAAAGTAAAAGCAATCAAGAATCCACTAAGAGACAGGAGGGAGGAAGAGTAAAGGGAACTCAAGGTCCTGATGGCAGATAGTACTTTATGAGGCTTTATTTTGGCTGCAAAACTCATTGCTTTCACCACCGCTGTGCACAGTGTTGGACTGTGGGAACAAAATGCCAGTGTTCGGGCTGCTGCATTGCAAAAAGCTGCCTAGAAATGTCGCCTTGCTTTCGGTGGGGCTCTTGGTGCAACATAACTAACATCAGAGACACCTATCTAGTATGGAAACAGCCAGACTACAGAGCATTCTTAGGGCTACAAGAGGTGTAAGTTAGGCAGTCTTAGAGCTCCTGTGTAAGGTTCATTGTTTCTATTTTCTATTGTGTTGTGCTTTATAAAATGTCCTTTACCACAGATTTTATTGCACTGGGCTGGGGCAAGATCAAGTGTGAACCTCTCTCATGTCTTAGCCTGCATTGGCCACATTGACCACTAAGAGATCTGTCACTTACATTGATTGTTAAATTTAAAAATAATAGTAATTCTGATTCTAGGAAAATCTTTCTCCCTCTGCAATCAAAGGTCCATCTTCCTTTAGAGCAGTTGTATCCTTTGCATTCCCTTACTTGGCTGCTTGCTCATCTTTCATGAGGATAAACACAGAGTTTGAGGGAATTTCCCAGGTGGAAACTCCCTGTTCTTTATGAGAACACTGTGTGCAGCTTTAACTGTGTGCAACAGCCACTTCACTTTACTTTTGGTCCAGTATCATTTGTATTAGCTTCATTGTCTGTTTTGGGGGGAAAAAAGGTGAGAAAAGGACTTACTGACCCCTTATTAGTTGTCCATATTCCAATCTCACTTTCCCCGCTGTAAATCCAGAGTAACTCCACTGAAGCAATGCTATTACTCTAGCTTTCGACTATGGAATTGCCCATCTTCATTGTCTTGAGGCTCATTGTACATAGGGATATCCAGTAGAGATTGACAAAGCTGTCTAATAAACAAAACTGTCTCTTTCCAGCTGTATGAATTGCAGGCAACTCTCCAACCACTCACAGTCCAGAAAAGTATTTTTGGATACAGGCAGCTCATCAGTTCATCAGAGATATTGCTACGCCTTAGCAGGGCAGCTAACTTAGGACAAGTAACTTATCCAGTGGATTTTGTCTTAGCAGTTCTGTGAATGTAAATATCTGGTTATAATTTATGATAGAAACACAGAAGGGTGGGAATACTGACTGACAGTAACTCTGGGAATGGGGGAAGAGATGTGTAAGCTGAGTTACATTGCTTAAATGCTGTCACTGGCAGACTATAAGCATCTTTAAAATCCTGTGAAAAGTGTAGATTCCTCTTCTAAAGACAAGATTAACTGTTTTCTATTGCCAAATACTCTTCAAGGAGTTGTTACAATTTGTAAACAAACAAATTTCTTTGCCATTACAAATCACCAGCTCAGGCAGATTTTAGTCAGTGTGTCCCCTGGTCACCCTGCTGCACTGCCCATGTTGAAGACACACCCCTTTTATTCTGCCAAAGCTGGGTTGTTGTTTTGTGGGTTTTTTTTAATGAACCAGCTCTAAGATGAGATGCTTGCCTGCTTTTGTGAGGCTAGATGATAGAGTTGATCCTTTGGTTGAACTGTACTGACGAGCAGGCTGAGGCTTTCCGAAAGCTCTTTCAGTTTAGGTCCATTCAGCTCTCTGCAACACCAAAATAAGCTTAAGTTTGGGAAGAGATGGTTTTACAGCCAAACGATCTTAATCCTTTCCTAAGCAATTTTAAGAAAAATAGCTATAATAAGTGTAAAGTGCAAGCCTCTAGCCTGTTCTCTCAGTCCTTGCAGATGCAGGTACTCGTGTGCTGGAATTCAGCAAGAGTGCTTGTATTGGTAAAAACTGCTTGTAAAACTAAGTGCCCAGGTTTCAACTGGGATAGAGTTAATTTTCTACCTAGTAGCTTGTATAGTGCTGTGTTTTGGATTTAGTATGAAAATAATGTTGATGATAACACACTGATGTTTTAGTTGTTGCTAAGCAGTGCTTACTCTAGTCAAGGACTTTTCAGCTTCCCATGCTCTGCCAGGTACACAAGAAGCTCGGAGGGAGCACAGCCAGGACAGCTGACCCAAACTGACCAAAAGGATATTCCATACCATATGATGTCATGCTCAGTATATAAAGCTGGGGGAAGAAGAAGGAAGGGGGGACATTCAGAGTGATGGCATTTGCCTTCCCAAGTCACTGTTAGGCGTGATGGAGCCCTGCTTTCCTGGAGGTGGCTGAACACCTGCCTGCTGATGGGAAGTAGGGAATGAATTCCTTGTTTTGCTTTGCTTGCGTGCACGGCTTTTGCTTTCCCTATTAAACTGTCTTTACCTCAACCCATGAGTTTTCTCACTTTTACCCTTCTGATTCTCTCCCCCATCCCACGGGGGGGGACTGAGCAAGCGGCTGGGTGGGGCTTAGTTGCCAGCTGGGGTTAAACCATGACACTAAGAGGTGCAAGATAATTCTTAATGCATGGAACTTGGCTACTCAGTGTTAAGTGGTGAATCTAGCTAAATTAAATATTGATTAACATGCTTAGGCTCTGCTTGCAACATCTTTAGCTTTAAACTCTGAATGCATTTTCTTTGTATTGGGGGGCGGGGGTAACTCGGAGTTTTAATAATGAGGTGGTTTAAAGATGAGGTCCTGAAACAAGTCCTGAAAGCAGGAAAATTATTCTGAATAGCATATTGGAAAGTGAATGAAGGTAAAGCCAGCTCTCCATAGGGAAGGGAGAGTTGGTTAGCCATCTCGGCCGACTAGAAAACAGAAAGTCTAAATGAACTAGACTAGATGTGTCTTTCTATGTAAAGAGTGACTTACACCAAGTATAAAGCCATGTGATTCAGGCAAGGAAAAATACTGTCTCACTGGGAATAATGAAGTACAATTCTTTTTAAAATAAAATTGGATTTCAGTTCTGTAGTTCCCTCACCTCATTTTAATGGCACCCTGCCTCATGAGTTTTCAGTGGCTTTGTCTTTACTTTCCATGTTTATTCATCATTTATACTACACTGAAGGCCTTTTTGTGAGAAAGTGATATTATCCTGCCATGATTACTTCATGGACGTTAAAAAGGGAAATCATAAATTCTATGCTGTTTTCTTAATTTACATACCAGGTATCTTTTTCCCCTATGCTAACAATGAAGGACAGAGTCCAGCACAGACTTTGTAAGTCACAGGCAGTGTAGTTCCAAAAAGGCTGATGTGCATGAGATTATCATCACAAAAGACTTCCAGAGACCTTGCAGGTACCGGATTCTTGAAAGGAACTGGCTCCTGTTCCAGCTAATGGCAATGCAGTCTTTATGGACGTACCCCAAATTCCTCTGTCAGTGGATGCATGCAATGTGCTTCTAGAGCCGTGCAGCATAAATGTTATGGGTCAAAGCCATTCTCTTTGAGCTTTGGATTGTAAAATAAAGAATAGTAAAAATTCCTGTAGCCCCATTGAAATCCACCTCCCAAACTCCTGAACAGCAGAACTGGGTTCTGCTGGTGGCAGGTAGCACGCTGTCAGCCCCAGCAGCAAGATCTGCCACTTGGTTCCTAAGCTGCTTCGATAGCTGGACTCACCTGAAAACTTTCGGTTGTTCTGAGGTCTGAGTGCAAGGATACCAGTCAGTGAGTATCACCATATAATTGACCTGATATTGTTCATTTATCAGAAAGGCTATCGCTGACTTGAGGGGCAATAGATCCAGCCCACTAGCTATGAGTGGCGTCAGAAACCTGCATCAAGGCACCCCAATTCTTTGTACCACTTGGTTGAAGTGGCACCCCCCTTTTTTTGGACCATTATAGTTACTTTGGGAACAAAGATGTAACAGGTATAAATGGAGCTTTATAACACTGTGAGACAGAATGGGATGTGCAAAAATGAGATTTTTTTGAGTAGTCAGTATTTATGTACATACCTGTATTATGTTCAAGAAAAATACAGCACAAGTACAGAAAGAATGTAAACATGGATGTGAATGGAAAGGACTAAACCAGTGCAAGCCTGGCTGGTGGGTGCTGAGAAAGGATGCAAAAAAAAGCAAAGGAAAAGAAAGTATAGCATGGAAAATCATGGCCAAATTCTATCAAACTAAAATTAGGCAAATATGAAGTAAATAGATTCAATGTTGATGGAATTCCTCTGGATTTAAATACCTGTTTAACTGAAAGCTATACCTGGCCTTAAGCACTGAATAGAATAGAATAGAATAGACTATTTCAGTTGGAAGGGACCTACAATGATCATCTAGTCCAACTGCCTGACCATTTCAGAGCTGACCAAAAGTTAAAGCATGTTGTTAAGGGCATTCTCCAAATGCCTCTTAAACACTGACAGGCTTGGGGCATTGACCACCTCTCTAGGAAGCCTGTTCCAGTGTTTGACCACCCTCTCGGTAAGGAAGTGCTTCCTAATGTCCAGCCTAAACCTCCCCTGGCACAGCTTTGAACCATTCCCACACGTCCTGTCACTGGATACCAGGGAGAAGAGATCAGCACCTCCCTCTCCACTTCCCCTCCTCAGGAAGCTTGGAGAGCAATAACATCGCCCCTCAGCCTCCTTTTCTCCAAGCTAGGCAAGCCCAAAGTCCTTAGCTGCTCCTCATAGGACATGCCTTCCAGCCCTTCCACCAGCTGTGTTGCCCTCCTCTGGACGCATTCAAGGACCTTAAGTGACTTCACGCTTCTCCATAGTCATCTAGTTCTCTCCGTGAAACAACTTCTTTCTATCAGTATAACATGATTCACCATTTTACAAAGACTATCCATGTTCTTTATCATGTGTAGCCTAGTGTTCCCCAACTGAAAGCAGGGCCAGTTTGTGTTAGGCATGGCACAAGCACCCTGTTCCTCCACAGCATGCAAACCCTGTTCAGACATTACCCAAGTATTAATCACCACGGCACCCTCGAGCTGAGATTGCTGATGGCAATGCTTGGTAATAATAATGGGTGTTTTATATCTTCAAGAAATGCATCAGGAAGTAAATTGTTTCTGGAGAGATACCAACTGACATTACAGGAGGTTGAGCCATAGTCTGCAGCAGTCAGCAAGACATTTTCTGTAGACAGCAGTGTTGCTAACAAGAGTTGTCACTTTTCATGCTAAACAGTAAGAAAAACACAGACCATTTGAGCTGACCTTAGTATTCCTCATTCTCTGACAAGCATGCACATACAGCATTATGCTGTATGGACAATTGTCATTTTCCACCCCATTCCTGCCTATGGCATTAATTTGCAATCAGCTTCGGGATTTCTTCTAAAGCACACCATTCATTTTTAATTTATATTATTTAAATATCACAAAAATATTTGCATTAGCATTAAGTAATAACCATCACTCATAGTATCCATGAGGATGGTCCTCACAGAGGAAGACGACAGTAAGCCATGGTTTTCTTGGGTCTCTCCATCCCAATGTATGTTGTAAACTCAATGACAAAAGCAAGAAACTATTTTCCACCCTAAGATACACCCATTTGAACTTACAGCAAATCCAGATTCTACAAAGCTTTCATTCTCTATGGGCTTTTATAACTAGCCACATCCCTGTCATCTCTGAGTGCATTCCAGTAATGCCTTAAGCACTGTGCCCAACATCTGTCCAGTGGGGTTTGTTCTCTCACTGTTGCCATGTGTCCACGCTTTCCAATTGAGCTTTTCAACAAAAAAGCGTCAGTCTCTCTAGACTCTGCTTCCTGCTATTTTTGCTCAAACTTGTCTTCCTCACATAACACCCGTCTTCATCCAGATATCCAAAGCAACTTAGCAGGCTACTGAGTAGCTTCAGCAGTTGCAGTTGCTGTGTGGGAAGCTACAGACTTTTTTTCTCAAAATAGCTCTTCTGTGAACTTGTGTGCTATTTCCTTTTCCTGCCTCCTGAATAGTTCCCTAATTTTGGTTGTTGGAAAGCTGTCACTAAGCTCTTCTCATTGCCTAAGCAGAAACAAAACAGAAATTTCAGTATGTATGACCATCTCAAAACCAGTGCCTGCTATGAGCCTACAATTCTGGGATAGCTCTTCTGACAGTGAGACTCAATCCTGATGGGCAATGATAGTGGTTGAGGTGCATTGACTCCACTGTGTTTGGCCCATTCGGCAAGTGAGCTTCTTTATGTGTGTCTGCTGTGACACGCAGGGCTCTCCACCATCCAACCTGCCCCAAATGCCTACAGCTAGTCCTCCAGCACAAAAGCCTCTTCTTCAGAAGTGGACRTTTTATCCTTGGAAGACAACAACTAACAGTGTCACCAAAAGCCCTGTCTGCCCTTTTGGCACAGTAAAGATCCCCTGAGCTTTCTCAATAAGTTTTCTTCAGTTTCTTTGCAAAAAGCCTTCCCTCTTCAAGTGCAATTTTTCCATCCCCCCTGCTGTCCCATTCAGTGTTAGGAATGAATCATGGTTGTGAAGTAAATTCATCATCTGTTCAAATCGAGTTCAAAGTTTCTCAGCACTGTAAATGAAACTAATTTTTGCTGTCTCAAGGATGGCTTGGCCTAATGTGAGAAGGGAAGGAATAAAGGGAGAGATTGGGGTGGTCCTGACGTCAGACTTGCTGCTTCTGCCATTGCCAGTGCAGTGGGAAGAGGGGAGGGTAGTGCCAGCTGGGTGGGCTGTCTTCATGAACCACAGGTAGCACAGAGAGGAAAAGCAGGCAGGGAACTACACAGGCAAATGGAGAGAAACCTGAATAACCACATAATCCACTACAGCAGGCAGGAGTTTTGTGGAAAATTAGTACATTAAGAGTATTGGTCACTATAGTTGCAGCTAGTGAGATTCATTAGGAACAATCACTCACAGTTATTCCTGCAGGATCTTTTAACCATGGGATTTCAAAGCATCTACCAGAAAAAAAAAACACTTAAAAAACCCCAACATTTAAAAGGTTTTGAGCCCCAAATCAACACTTCCCACTTGGTATAAATATAAATAACATTGTATAAACAAAAACTCAGTTAATTTGCAAAAAGTCAACCGTTCGGAAGATGTTACAAATATATTTCTGCCCAAATTTATTGTGTTGGTTTTTTACACAGGGGCTGCAGCTCTCAAAGCATCTTACAAACACTCAAAAATCTTCACTATGCCTCTGTAAGAAGGTGAGATATGGACTGGATAAGTGGCAATAAAGTGGATGGAAAATTGGCTGGACTGCTTGACTCAAAAGGTTGGCATCAGCAGTACAAAATCCATCTGGTGGCAGGTTACTACTAGTGGAGTCCCTCTGGGACTGATAACTGGGGCCAACACTGTTTAATGCATTTATTAACAACTGGGACCTGTGGATGATACCAAATTGCAGGGATGTGGTTGATATGCTGGAGGGCAGGGCTGCTATTTAGCGGGACCCTGACAGGAGGAATGGACTGACAGGAGCCTCATGACAATCAGCAAAGGCAAATGCCAAGTCCTTCACATGGGATGGAATAACCTTGTGCAACAGTTCAGTATGGTCAACTGTCTAGAAAGCAGCTTTTCAGAGAGGGACCTGGGTGTTCTGGTGGACCTCAGGCTGAATGTGTGGGCAATATGCCACTGTGGCAAAGACCAACTGTGTGCTGGGCTGTATTAGCAAGGTTATAACCAGCAGGTCAAGAGAGGTCATTCTTCTCTTTTATTCCACACCTGTGAAACGACAGCTGGAGTACTGTGTCCACTCTGGGGTTCCCCAGTTCAAGAAATTCATTGACAAACTGGAGCAAGACCAGCAGAGGGTCACCAGGATGGTTAGGAGACAGGAGCACATGATGTTTGAAGAGAGGCAGTCAGAGCTGGGTTTGTCCAGTCCCATGATGACAAGGCCGAGGGGAGATGTTTTTGCTCTTCATGACTCAGTAACGGGCGTCAGACTCTTCTGTGTGGTGCATGCTGATAGGATGAAAGGCAATGGGCACAAACTGCACCAAGGGAAATTCATTCAGATGTTAGGAAGATAATTTTCACCATGAGGGTAGTTCAGCACTAGAACAGGCTGCCCAGAGTAGCTGTGTCATTTCCATCCCAGCAGACATTCGAAACTCAGCTGGACAAGGTCCTGAGCCATCTGATCTTGGCTGGACTAAATTTGCGTGTGAGGAGGGACAAGATGTCTTCCCAAGGTCTGTTCCAACCTAAATGACTCCAGTTCTAAGGGAAAGGGCCACTGAGGGGAAGTTCAGCCCCACTAAAAGCTATTGCTTCCTATATGAAACCTCCTGGTTGAGAGGGATGTGAAATGCTTTTCATGCCATCCCACAAAAACAGTTGAGATTTTAGAATTTTCAATTTCTTTTAGTAGGTCAACACCAAGGCTTTCTAGGTTTTGTCTGGTTTGTTTTTTGTTTCTCTAAAAGGACGTGAGAAAAGATTAGCTATTTGTCTGGTAATCAAATAGTAATTGAACCTGAACCTGGAGCTCTTTCATCCAAGAGAAGTGTCCTGATCTTCAGGCCAGGAAGTGCTAGCCTCCCTCCACTTTCCCTGGCATGGCATATACTTTATCAGGAAAAGTAGCTCCAAAAAGGGTAAGTGAGGCATTTTTGCAGGGAAAATAGTTTAGTTTTAGAAATTTCTGACCAGGTCTATATGGCCCCTGCAGTGCAGGACCACACAGAAACTTTAGAGCAAAAAGTGAAGAAAAAACTCACTCACATTGCAACCGCTGTATTTCTGAAATAGAAGGAAATTGTGAAGACAAAGAAGTTGGCCAGTATTTTGGGATTAACACCTCTGAAATGTGAAATATGTCCCAAGACAGATTATAATCATAAATGATAGAGCTTTGTTTTTGTGTCTCATGCAGTAATGATGTATTTGATCTGAGCAGGGACTTCCCACAGAAAAAAAGCAAGAATGAGACTTCAGTCTTTCAGCTCACGTGGTCATCTGGCATCTTGTGACTGTGGTGCTTTCGTGTATGRCAAGAGGGGCAGTGGTAACTACAGTTTTGGAGCAGACTTTGTGAGCAAGATTAAAATGCTTTCAGTGATAAAGACTGTGGTGTTATCTTCCTTGCATCATTCAAACAGTGCGAAGAGACGTAAGTCTGTCCTAAATATCACATCAAATCTTTGCTGGCTGCTTCTTCACCACCCTTTTTGCCAGAGACAGTTAGTTACAGCTGGAAAATGCTCTCATCTGCATGATAGTGTCCTAGACATCATCCTGTCGGCCAAGTCTGAAGAGGTGAACGTGGGGGAAAAACTGGCCCTTGTGATTCTTATTGCCTCCCCTTCAGTTGAATCCAGACTGCATTCAGATGAAAATTTGATATTTTATCTTTCCATTTTAATCTTCCATTGCAGTCATGAGCTCTTCAGGGAGGGCATTGCCTCTGCCTGAGTGACCAGTGCCTATCACAGCAGGTTCCTGGCCCCTGGGCACTACTGCAATAGAGTAATAGTTATCCCCAGCCATCCAGATGTGGGCACAGTCGTACTGTGGATAATGGTGATAGCAAAATGAGAACCAGGAGGAAATTATTTTTATGCTGCTAGTAATTACAGGGCATTTGGGGAGAGCATGTGGAACAGCAAAAGCAATGCTGCCATGCTGTGTGTTAGCTATCAGTATTATACTATGTTGTCTTGAATGTTACAAAGACTTTTTATCCAGTTCCCAAATTGCTTGGTGAATACAGGGAAGGTTACGCTGAATGGATTTGATGGTCAAAAATTGACCATCCAGACTTGCAGCTGGCTGGCACTTGGGTGAGGCCAAAGGAGGCTTAAAGCTGCCCTTTGCCATCACAGGCACATTTGGGAGTTCCTGAGGAACCTGAGAGCACTTGGCTTCCCATAGCCGCCCTGGGAATTCCAGGAAATCTTTTGTTACAACATGTTTGTATCTGTCTTGATTCTGGTTCTGCTCAAACACGGATCCTGGATCCTTGCTTCGACCCCTGGATCCCACTCCCCTCCCTGCCCCAGCCCTTTGCGCTGGCCCTGCACCCCACCCCGCACCCTCTCTGGTGTGGAGGGGGAGGACGTCCCTGCTAAACTTCTAACAAAGTTTTTCTCAGAAAAAGCTTCACCACATCCAAAGCCAGGATGTAACTCCAGAGAAAAACATCACTTTCCTGAACAGGGCCACTGCGTTCAAATCAGGCAAGGAAAGTTTTTAAATAGCTTTAGCAAAGCCTGTTTACCAAGCCTGTGAACTCTCAGGCCATCAGAGGGAGCTTTTAAAATGCTCTTCATGTACAGGAAAGCCTTTTGTCTTCACGAGTTCAACACGGCCCCATCCTGGCTGCACTGCCCTGCTTACCAGCGGGCTCCCATCCTTTGCCCCTCTGCTCTCCGCCACTTGCTGAAAGCGAAAGACGCCGGCAGCATRCGGTGACGCAGCCGTCCGGTTTTGGAGCCGTTCTTATTCTCGTGTTTATACTCTCAGCATACAGTGCGCAGTGGCAAAAGAAGCCTGCTCCAGATCTGCCTGCCTTGGCTGGCGACAGAAAATGTACTGCCTGATGCATTCGGAGGGGTGACTAAGTCAAAGGGGTTTCATCTGCTTTCCATCACCCCGATGTTTTCATTTCTTCTTTCACTTTTAATAAATCTTCAGGTGTGTGTGAGAGGTTATGCACAATTTGGCAGGGGGGGTGTTAGTTGTTAGACTAATAGCCTTAATAAATAGTTTTATCTCATGGTGACAAGACCAGTATTTCTGATAAGCCTGTGGCAATGGACGTAAGTCCCATAACCACAGTTAAATGACAAGAGTTTCTTACAGCTCGGAGCCAGCTGACAGGGTCAGGCACCCAACTGCCACGGCACCTTACGTTTAAACAGTCAGCTATGCTGCTGTGATAGTTGTCATCAGGGGCTGATGTTACACACAGTTATTCTATCCTGTGGCCTTGTTTCATGTCTCTGTAACCCTGGGGTCTTCACCACAGAAAAAAATCAACGTGATACAGTGAGGAGCAAGGCAGAGTTTAAGATATTTGAGTTTCTTAATTATATTTCTAGATTATCCAGCGTTCAGCATTGGAGGAGATGGTCTTAATAAAGGTGTTTGACTTCTGAAGTTTCAGAATTTCTCATTTGCAAAACAACCCTATCATGTTCTTTTACGTTTTGTACCTGTAAGTAGATATACCTATATAACAATTTGAGGCCCAGCTGGATGGAT
Source organism: Phoebastria nigripes (assembly GCA_035582835.1). Taxonomy (NCBI): domain Eukaryota; kingdom Metazoa; phylum Chordata; class Aves; order Procellariiformes; family Diomedeidae; genus Phoebastria; species Phoebastria nigripes. Next base: position 131,898 of record JAYKAV010003059.1, read on the forward strand.
TATTCTTCTCAAGCTTTTGGATGGAAATCTTCTTGAGCTTTTTAAAATATTCATGACTGGATTATAACATTTTGATACGTGGTCTTGTTTTTGGAAGATGGGTTGGAATGTTTTTATCTTTAAGTTTGTAATTTTTCTTACTGTGCAAATCTCCCTAGAGGAGGAGGCAGATTTAATCTTTTTAAGAGGCCCTTTGAGGTTTATAACCACCACAGGCTGTATCCTGTATGGGGACCCTTTGACAGTGTCTTGGAGCATTTATCTGCAAACTTATCAAAGCTCAAATATCTGATCAGTTCCAATATAGACAGCCTCTGCTCAGATGCTCCAGCATCCATCCAGTACAACTTGCTTCTCCTTCGTTTGGATCAATAATGGCTAATAAGGATGAAGGTAACACATCAGACTCCTTCAGCGTACTATTGCTGCCTTCTGACAAGCTGTTGGCTGAAAGGAGGGACCCTGCAGGCAGTTTCTGTTAAGAAGAAAAAATAACAATAAACAGTTTTTTTAATGCAATCCCTTTCATTTACAAAGCATGTGCAAAAGTCTGTTTCTTTCAGAGCACAAGAAATCAAATAGGAGTGACAGCATCTTGGAGCTGGGAACAAAGACATTATCTTTCAGCCAAAAGTCTGTGCTAGGGTGGGGGGATTTTTCCTSCTATGAAGACTTCTATGTTTGTCTGCACTTAGTCGGTATCTTTTTTTCTCTGCTGTGTCTGCATGTCTTTTACATTCACACAAACCACCAGAGATAGCAAAGGAGCCGCTCTGCCTTTGTTATGAGGCAAAATCTTCGAGTGTTTGAGTGATTTGGTTCCAAGGGAGCCTAAGCCTTTCTGTAACGATGGGAAGTGGCTATGTCCAGCCCCTAACATTACTTATCATTGTAACAGCTCTGAAGGTCTAAGGACACAGACAAGGAAAGAATTGTAGGTCTAATTTTTCATGAGACCAACCTATGCACTCAAAAACTATACATAAATCTTTGGGCAACCAAGCTTTTTTTTATAGGTCTGAGACAGAAGCGGCAATTTTCATGGTACTGGTTGGGAACAATCTTTTTGAGGTCAGTTTACTTTTAATAAAATAAGTTTAATAGATAAGGTAATGACACCCATGGACCACAGAGGGTGTTGGCAAGGGGAGAGTTGATATGCTTGAGGGGTACAGCGACAGGAGGGAGCACCTGAGGGCTGAGAGGGTTTAGCAGATGAAGGATGTGTGAAACATTGCAGGATGATGTGAAGCAAACGTCTCTGCTGATCTGCTGATTTTTAGTAGCTAGTAGAGGTGAATATTATTTCCTCGGCTTATTTTTGGTAGGTCTTTCTCGAGAACTGGCAAGTAGAGATGGGGTAGTTGTTTTGTGAAAAATGTTCTCTCATGGGAAGCTGGCTTACAGGTTTTCTTGGAGAGGTCATCCTGCTGGGCAGTGGTCCTGGGCTCGCTTCCTCAGAGACCGCAGCACATAGCAGCTMGAGTCTTCCCCCCTCAAATTCTGCTCTGGGGAAAGCAGTAATAAGAAATTCAAAATACAGTCACGTGAATTTTCTTACGGTTTTAATATTTTTATCTTGTCTTGTCTTGTCTTATCTGATAAGCTTGTCCAGCCATCCCCAACTCGTTTTGAGTATCTTTTCTGACACATGAAAAAGCACACTATCAATTCCCTTCAGGTTAGTTTAGCTATGAGAGGGCGTGAGTGTGGTTATGTGTGGGTGTGGTGCATGCGTATGCTTATCAAAATCAGATAACACCAGAAAACTAATTACAACTTAACTGTTGTTGCAATCTCTTCTGTGGAAGAGAAGTTTTCACATGAATATTACTTGCATTAGAGGTGAAATCAGATCCCCATCCCGCACTTGCTGTGTTTGGAGCATTGCCAAAAAAACTCTTTTAAAAAGGCATTCCTACTGGAATATGTCACGGGCTATTCTCGCTCCCAGCTCTGACGGGCTTCAGATGGGGAGCTGGAATGCAGACCTCCCAGTCACACACAGGAGTGGCAGCATTCGGGGGGCTCACGTTGCAACCTAGAGAAGATAAGCACCAAGGCAGGGGCAATATCGCATGAAAATGACAGGGAGAAATAAGCAAATGCCATGAGCTGTGTGTAGGGAGCTGAGCAAATCCACAGCCCTACAAATCTGCATTTAACACTAGCCAGAGCTTAAGTCAGTGTAATGATTAGCCAGGATTTACACATATGTACTTCTACTGAAAAGTTGTATTTATTGCTTTAAAAGGCAATATCCCCATGATAGAATGGGCTGCCTAAAGAGCACAGTGAAAAGCAAGGAGAGAAGGAAGCAGCTGAGCTGAGTAAGGGGAGAATTAGATCATGGCAAACTCTTCAAGGCAGAGCATTAGATGCAGAGTCCTCTTCATTCATCTTCTGGTTAGCCCATCTCCCTTGGAAGGGACTACCCTGCTGTAAGGAGAAAGAAGTGTAAATATATATATTCTGAGCTAGGGATAATTTCATTTTAGGTTCTTTGTTTCCCAGGTTTGTTTTAAACAAGCAGACCCACCCCCTCCCAGTAAATATTTCCTACTTCCTTTGGTGTCATGTCAGATTAAACCTGGAATATCTTTTAGAGATCATGTGAAAACAGTTCTATCTTCACCAGGTAACTGTCATGAATATCAACATACCAAGCAGAACAGACTGTGATAATAAAAATGTTGATCTCTGTGGCTGCTGAAAGAGCAACATGAAGTGAATCTCACTGATACTTAATTTGCAAACTGAATTGCACCTATTTAGGGAGGGGAAAAACAGCAACGTTCATATTGATGAGAAATTCTGCGTTTAAAAACGCTCCTTATTAATGATTCAAAACATACAGTTCCTAGGAGCTGTAAATAAGTTCAGTATTCTGTACACTAATCCATAACCATTATCATATGTAGAGAACAAGAAGTTACTCACAAACAGATGTTCCCTCTGCCAAACCCATTCATTTAATGCACATTTTACTTTCCAAGTCCTAGTTAACACCTTTCTGTGGTGGGCGGATTACGTGAAAGGATGGAAAAGCAGGGATTAGTTTGCCTGCAAAGGAGCAATGTCTTCATGTTTGTTCTGGAGTCTTTTCCATCTTGCCTTGCAGTGGAAGAGTTATTCATCTTGGACTTGCTCTCACTGCCCTGGAGGGCACTCAGCTTTATGTTTCCAGGCACTGTGAGGCACTACGAGATGCCAAACTTGTTCTATTACCAGAGAGCTGCATCATTAAATGTGCTCTCTGCACTGACCAGTAATGAAGCCTGGCATTCACAAATGCTTATGCCCAGAGAAGGCAATTACCTTGCTTAAGTTATAGGTGAGCTTTCAGGGAAAGGTACGCCAAAAGCTAAGGGTGGAGGAAGAACTGCTGCTCTAATTTCAAAGTTACTTCATGTTTTCTCAGGGCCTAGTTCAGTCAGGCTTTGAGTATCTCCAAGTATGGAGACCCCACCACCTTTCTGGGCAACGTGTTCCACTGGTTAAATACTCCAGTGAAAATTTTTTCCATATGTCCAGCTGGAATTTCTCTTGCAACTTGTAACCACGTCTACTCTCCGTTTGCTATGCACGTCCAAGAAGCATGTAACTCAGTCTTTGCTGTAACTCCCTGTTAGGTAGATGTAGGCCGCAATAAGACCCTCCCTCAGCCTTCTCTTCTCCAGGGTTAAACAAATCCAGTTTTCTCAGTCCGTCCTCCTGCAGTGTGTGCTGCAGCATTGTGACCATTTTGGTGACCCTCTACTGGACTCTCCAATTTGTCAATGTCTTTCTTTTACTAGGAGCCCCAAACTGGACACAGACCTCCAAATGCAGTCTCATGAGTACTAAACAGAGGGGATCCTCACATGAATCCTTACAAGGAAAAGTACTGTCATGAATTAAAAACCTGACCAGGCTCTGCTGAGCTCTCTGAGAACTCCATTACTGCAATTAGCATGTTGCTAACCCTATCTCTTATGTGAATGCTTTCTGAGCAAGCCAAGGAAAAGAAGACGGAGCCAGACTCTTCTCGGTGATACTTAGTGAAAGGACAAGAGACAATGGGCACAAACTGAAATACAGGAAATTCTATTTAAATGTAAGAAAAAAAAGTCTTACTGTGCAGGTGGTCCGACACTGGAACAGTTTGCCAGAGAGGTTGTGAAGCCTCCATCCTTGGAGATACTCAAAACCCAACTGAACACGGCCCTGAGCAACCGGTTGCAGCTGACCCTCCTTTTAGCAGGGGTGGGTTGATGAGTGGGTCTCCAGAGGTGCCTTCCAACCTCAACTACTCTGTGATTCTGTGAACTGCTAAGTGAGATTAAAGAAGCTATACGTTTAGGACAGGTCGTAGGAGGAGGGACTTTCAGTTGCCCACATTTGGGTTAATGCCTCATCAACATACAATGCAGAGACACAATAAATGATTGTTTCCTAAAAAAACTAGTCATAGAACCCRCAAAAAGATGCTATTCTGGATTTGGTGTGGGGTGGTGGTGCACAGAACCTACTTCAGGAGGTGTTAATGGGAGAGCAGTTCTGTGATAATAACCACAGTACAGGTAGGTCAGCGTTGCAATGGGAGAGAACAACCCAAGCATATTCAGCACATGGATATTCAGTTTCAAGAGAGGTATATCAAAATAAGATTTAAATAAATAAATAAATAAATAAATAAAACCTTAAAAGGAGCAGTCCAAAAAGCAAGAAGGGAACAGGCAGCCCAGATGCTGTTAAAAAATACTATATTAAAATCCCAGGTAAAAGTTGTGCCACAATTTGAAAAGAAGACAATGTGGTGTGAAAAGGCCATTTCACAGCTCAATAGGAACATTAAGGATGCTATCACAGGCAATAAATTAATGTTTAAAAAATGGGAATTCACCCAAATTAGGAGAACAGGAAAGTCCATAAAGTATGGCAAGTCAACCATATACCAGAAATTAAAAGGGCTAAAAAAGAATGTGAGTTGAGCCTTGCAAAGTCTGATAGTAAATAGTTCTTTATATAGCAAAGGCAGGAAGCCAACTAGTTTGATGACAAATATGTAAAAGGTCACTCGGGGAAGACAAGGAAACAGCAGAAATTCTCAGTGAGTTTTATGTACCGGTCTTTCCTGCTGAAGACATAAGGGAGAGCCCCAAACCCAACATATTCTTGATAGCAATTCATCAGAAGAGCTAGACCAATCTGAATTGAATTCACAGGGCATATCAGACCAAACAGATAAGCTGAGGTCAGTAAAACCAGCAGGAGCAGGCACCATTTACATGATAGTTCACATGTGAAGCTGCAGAACTGCTGGCCAAGGTGTGTACACTGTCATTACAAATGGCCTCTGTGCTGGAGGAGGGCAGAGTTGCCAGTGTAGCTCCCAGTTAGAGGGATCTTGGGGAACAACAGACCAGTGAGTTTGACTTCCATCCCTCCTATGACAGCAGAGCCATAAGACCACTGCACACACGGGGAAACCTGAAGTCGAAGGAAGCAGTCAACACGATTTCTGTAAGGGACAATCCTGCCTCACCAGTCTGCTGGAAGTCCATGGGGGGTGGTAACAAGTACGTAGATAAATTGGACATAACGTATTTGGATTTTCAGAAAGCTTTTGACAGTTTCTCAACAAAGGCTATGAAGATACAAAGTCACCATGGACTGGAGAAAAGGTCCTTTTGTGATTTGAAAGTGGAAAGAAAAGGTTAGGTCTCAACAGTGACTTTTCAGGATGGAGAAGAAGCAGAAACAGAACCCCTAGGAATCACTTCTGGGTCTGGTATTATTCAACATCTTTACCAGTGGCCCAGAGAAGGGTATGTGTCATGGGATGCCCAGGTTTGCAGTCAATAGCAAGCTCATTTGTCTGGTGAAATGCTGAGCTGTTGGTGAAGAACTCCAGGAGGACTTAACAAAACTGAGGGAGCGGGCAGAAGGGTGGCACATGAGCTTCAGCATACACAAAGGTAAGGTGATGTCTTGGGTAGAATAATCTAAATCATGTTTACATGGTGCTGAACTCACAACTGGCGGCCACCACTCAAGAAGAAGCTCTTGGAGTCACCATTGACTGTTCCCTGAAAACCTCAGCTCAGTGTGCCCTAGCAGCCAGAAAGCCAGGAAAATGGTGACTGTCCTCAGGGAGGCTGCTGAGAAGAAGACAGAGGGCACCATTTTGCTGCTCCAGCTTGGTGCACCCACATCTGGAGTAGTGTGTGTGGTTCTGGTCTCTGCATCTGAAGAAGGATGCAGCAGGTTAGAGAAGGGCAACCAAAAGGGCCAAGGGGATCAGGTTCCTTAAGAGGAAAGACTGGAAAGTCAGGATTGCTCACATTAAGGAGGAGATGGCTGAGGCGTGATTAAGACATTTTTGTGAACTTATCTTTCAAAGAATAGAGGTGGGTGTGAAATCTGGTCATCTGGCAGTGAGAGAGTAACTTGATAAAAAGAAAAGCAATTGTTTCCAGGAAGCCAACGGCTTTGTTGATAGTGTAGGTAGTCCCCCAGAGGAACTTGTTGTCACAGGGACCAGGATTGTTCCTGTGATCTCATCACACCCTGTGCCCAGGAGGCTCTGCAGGTGGCTAAGCAACGTCCTCTGTTCTGCAGGAAGTCAAGTTTTTGCTCTGTCACTCTTGAGCCAAGACCTCATCCAGTCCGTGGGTGTGCAGTAGTGCTGGAGCTTTTACTTGAGAAGAAGCAGAGGTCCTGCAATCAGCAACAGGGCTGAGGCATTTCCATTAGAGCCAGGCATTTGCTCCAGTCCTCTGGCCAACTTGTTTTGAGCGTCTTTTGCCAATATGTGGTTTGCAGTTGTGTCCCAAAGGAAAAGAAATTATATGCGTGCCCTTTATGCTCCTTATAGTATATTAAAAAAGAGGGGAAAAAAACCAACCCTTTGTTTTGGGTTTCCTTCCAAACAGGATTTTTTTGGTTGTCTATGGATTTTTTTTGCCTTGTTTTGTTTTACTAGTTAATGTCATCATCTATCTTTCCTGTTTTTGCTGTAGGACTTCTTAGATGGTTCACAGATGTGCACTGGAAATCCTCTCACTGGAAATTAAAAGGTAGCATGTTGAATCTTGAACACAAATAATCTTCATTTGTAACTTGAGTTATTGCTCAGGAAAGCAGACAGAAAAGAGATTTCACTAGATCTTGCTGCTTTAGTTTCCCTTTTCCCTGGAATTTTTAAAAACTGACTCCCAACACTTGCGCAAGTCCCAAAATAGTTTTTTTACAATAACATCACAGCTCAGTTGGCAGCCTTCCCCAAAACAAGTCTTTCCTCATCCCATACTTTCTTCAGACCTTTGCTAAACGCAGTGGAACTTTCTAATCAATAAAACCTGTTTTTTTCTTTTCCTTCATCTCTTCCCATTTAAAACAGCTTGTTGCCCTGTTCAAGTATCTATTTATGCTGTTTACTGCAAAAAGCCAGGATGATTTGTAGACACATTTCCCTGGTTCTCCCTATCAGCTGTTCTTCTCAGGATCCCCTTCCTATCTATTTCTCCACTCAAGCTTGTACTTGAGCTCCTAGACATGAGTTTCTCTCAATTTTCCAGGTCTAAGCAGAGTAGTTTCTGCCACATCTGCTCCACATACTGAGCATCTTTGGAGATGCTGAACCTTTTACCTTTCCTAATTTTGCAACTTCCTGTTTCAGACAGGACATCCTTTTTTTAGCAGAAAGCCATGACTCGGGGCCAACAGTGACAGCCCTATACCGTCTGGCCCAGTAAAATGATATTCCTAACTATTTCTGTGTGTGTAGCATGTCATATTTTCTTCATAACACATGGTAAAAAACACTTGGTTGGAATGTGAACTCTTCACTGGAGATGGTGGCAAACATCCCCATGCCTGCTGTCCCACCGAGTGTTAGAGTTAATCATGTTCCTGCAGAGAAGCTACATGACGATTCAGCAGAGAAAGGTGGCTGAGCATCAAGCGTATCAAGCATCTCTGGAAATTGTATCATGTTATTTTCATTAGTTTCTGACCTTGGTAAGCTGGGACTGACTGAATGCTCTGAGGGAGTTCAAAATGAGAACGGCTGAATCACAACAGACTCACTGGAGTGATAGAAGGCAACTGCAAGCAGAAATCTGTGTGAGTCATCCTAAAGAAAGAGGCCAGAGAAAAGGGTGGGTGTGCTTTGTACTAAAGTACATAGCTCTTCTGGGAACATGAACTTCTCAGGAGGTTCTGCTTTCCTATAATGGTGTAAATCCAAAGGGAATCTACTGATTTCTATGAATTGCTCTAGATATGGATGGGCTCTGCTGGGAACATGAGGTACAGCCCAAGCTCTTACACCTGGTCTGTCCTTAGACCTGCCTGTTTTTCACCTGCTGCAGATCCATATACATAGGAAGGCATCACCCCAGAACAAAGGCCCAGAGCAGAGCAGGGACAAATCTGTACCCAGAGACATTATGGGACCATGGCCTCAGCTTCTTCCACTGCAATATCCCAAATGTGCGGAGAAAAGGAGCTACTCTTCTTGGGCAGAGGCTGGAGCACCGTGCCTCTGGCAGTAGGGCCATGCCTTGCCCTCACGTTGCTGCTTTGCACAGCCTTCCTTTCACACCCCGTCTGACCAGTCGTGCCGTTTGCCCTTCTACACCTCCCACACTTGCCAGCGTGGGCAGGGAAGAGGACTATCAAGAGCTAGTTGGCTTGACAGGGGGATGCATGGATTTTTTGGTATTTTTTGTGCAGATCGAGGGACTGGCAATGCCACGAAGGGTGTTGGTCTGAATCCCACACATCAGCAGTGTCCCAGCACCCTCACGCTTTGACAGGAGCTGCACGGTCTTTGTAAAACTGGTGTCATCTAGTTCATAGTAAACAGCTGCCTGATAAATACAGCCACCACCAAGCCTTTGCTAGAAATCCCAGAAGGGAACTAGCTGCCCCATCCTGTACATATCCCACGGTTGTTTCTAGAAAGGCATGTGGTACGCCTGCCATCCTAAGACCAATTAATAGTTCCCACTGCTCATCTCTGGTGGAGAATGCTGTCCCTTCAACATGCTGAGCTGCTGGTGAGACCACTCCCGAATATCCTCCTGTCAGAATGAGCTGGGTGAGACCAGGCAGTTTAAATCATCTGTCATCTTGATAATTTGGCTCCTTTTGACCCCAGAAGGTGAGGGACAGCCCAAATGAATACCTGCCCTAGCAGTCTGCCAGTGTACAGGGGCTGAGCAGCCGAGTGCTCGCTCACGTGCTGCCTGCTGCTGAGCACTGGGCAGCATGTTTGAGGGACCCCTTCACAGTGACCCCAAAAGCTTCCTCTGGCCAGGTTCCTGCTGAATTTTCCATTCAGGGCACTGTTATCTACAAGGTGTCATGCTTCTACAGCATGGTCCAAGCAAGGATCTCAAAGCTCTTTATAGATGGGAATGAGCATCATCTCAGCAGTGACCTTCCAAACTGGGAAGCATCCAAAGCCTCAGCTTGGAGGCATAGTAAGAGATCTGTTTATCTTGGGGGGTCCAAGGATGCCCCACTGTACCTCCCACAAATGACAGGACGTCCCCAGCTACAGGCAGTGGCAGAAAGAGCTGATGGCACTCTGCACACTGGCAGAACGGGCTCCCAGCCTGTCAGGGAGAAAACAAAGGGCAAAAACCAGCCAACCTATCAAAAGCATCCCACCGGTTATACTCCCACAAAGGTGTCCACAGACAAACCTCAGCGCCTGCAGATACCTGTCCCTCCTCTGAAGGAGCAGCTAGCAGGGGCTCAGGTGACAGAAACAGTCTGTCCTCCGTCCCACACCCCTGGCTGCTCCCATAGCTCACCTCCTCTCAGCCTGGCTTTATTTTCTTGAGTTTATTGCTTTTGCTGCTCTTTCTGTTTGTCACAGGAAGAGCGCCAGTGCGGCCATAAACCCTGCGTTCCCCTGTGGCGAGGCTCCTCCACATTCAAAGGAACAAAGTTAGTCTAATGTTTACAAGAAATATGCTAATTCCAGCATGTGAAACCATCGTCTTGACAACATCTTTCTGTGGCTAAGCCTGAAAATGTTTTTTCAGACTGGACCGAGGTCTATTTCAAATCAAAACCCCACAGTCAGACATTCCTGCATCCTACAACAGTGTTCCCTCAAGCCAACTGTGACAGGGCAAAGCTGGCTGTAGCTGTCCAGGGACAGAAAGGTCCTCTCCTGCTCATGCATCGTCTCCTTGTTTCTGAGAGGTGATGCACAGTGACAGTCAGGACTTTGGTGGCTCCGTACCTAGGAAGCATTGCTGCTCTGCACATGAATGGGTACCCAGCACTTCCAGGAAACTAGGGAGATGGGCAGTTGCCCTTTTTAATGCTCTCTGATGTCCAGTGAAAATATGTATGCTAAAATATATGCACCAACTGCCTCCATCTAAGCATTGGATTTACCTGCATGTTCCCACCAATCTTCAACAGCAGAAAAATATCTCCTGGAAGCTTTCTTAATTTCTAGTTTCTCTGTATCTTAATGTGAAAATCTAGCGTCTGATGAGGTATAAGAACTGTGTTTTTCAGGTTCTTCTGAGCTTTTTTAACCACATTATTAGATGTCTCCCAGAAAGTTTCTCCTCGTGATCTTATGGTATGAATACTCTTTGGGGTATTATGGCATGCATCTTCCCAGACTAGTCCAGGAAGTGTAGCCAGGTGAACAAACAGAAGTATAATTACATATTCCTGCACCTTCTATACATGTAAGGGTCCAATAGGTATGTAAAAATACAAGGCTTGCATGTATAAATATGATAATGCAAAACGAAAGGATATTCTCTGCAGAGAGACATTGCAGCAACAAATGAAGTGACATGTATATATGTGTACGTGTACACATTGTGCCTTCCTGTTCTGGAGTGCAGTATTACCAACTTGGAAAACTAAAAAATAACAAGAAATGATTACACTTCCTTAAAAATGATGAGATTTTTTTAAAGTCAATATATAGTGAATTCTCTGTCTTCCACTTTTTCAAACTTCAGGTTTTGCTCTGGGATATACTTTCAAGCTTTAAAAAAGCATTGTTGAGATTCCTATATAATCAAAACAGGGCTTGAAAAGACACCATTTGTCATGAGCCGCGCACTGAAGCTGTGAGAGCTGGCAGCAGTGACAGTATTACAATTAAGAATAACATTTTTTCCAGATAGGATAAACACCATTTGTCACTTCATAAGCTTTAGGATTTGAAAATGGAACTCCAAATATTTCCTTTTCTCCTCCAGATGTAGATGATGTTGCTTCATCTTCTGACATCGCAAGTATTAGTAGACATCATTAAATGAAATTAAAACCTCCTCTCTTTCTGCTCCCCTCCCTTATTCCCCAAYTTTGACACTGTTTTCCTGAGCATTGATGTAGAAGCCATCCAAGTGCTTTACTACTGATTGGCTGTATCGCTTTAGATTCAAAACGCGCTATAATAGAAAAGAAAGATCTGAAAAGGATGACAGAGAAGTGTGTGGGAATACTTGAAGTTCTTAGTATCCATACTGGAAAAATCTGGTATTTGTTATGGCAGTACGTTTCATAATTTCAGGTCTAGGGTCCGTATGACAGAGGTAAATTTGCAGCTAAATTGGATGCCTGGGTATCTTTTTGTTATGACAGTTGCACCCTGTATAGAAATGTCAATAAAGCTGTTAGCTATTCATTCCATATGTCAGCGAATGGGAGAGGGATGTGACCGCATCCACGGGTGCGGCTGGGAATGCTTACTGCAGCACTGYGGAGCAGAGGAAACCCAGAAAGGATCCCCGCTGGGATTTCCAAATATTCACAATGCAATAATCTGGTGCGCGTCACCCAGGAAAGCTGTGGGAGCGCTGGATGTTTAATGATTTTAAACACCCTTGACAATCCATTGGCCAGAAGAAGTATGCCACTAAATGAAACATAACTGCAGGGCACTGGGTAGACCATTGTTTTTCTCAGCAAAGTTAAAAAGGGATTTTTAATGACCACAGATAACTAGGATCCAGGTAATGTCTCTTGCTGCTGAGATGGCGTAACAGGGTGTCCCCTAAGGGACACAGAGAAAAATCAGCCAACGAACGGCCAGCAGCTCTCCCTGTAGTTCTCATGTCTTTCTGAAATCTCTCTCCTGCTGTTGTATGCCCGGCTCCAAGCCAYAGGGGCATTTCCAGGCTCCCCAAGCTGTGGGGCTTCTCATTTTACCTCCCTGAGTGACTGTCAGAGCTCTGCATGCTGGCGTGCTCTGCTCCTGCCTGGGCTTTGGGCACTGACAAGTCATAATCTTTCCAACTATTTTTCTTTTATTGGTCTTGATTTTGATTTTTTTTCCCCAGGCAGTGCCCTCCAAAGTGACGAGAGGCAGCCTGGATGCGGATGGCCAGGCCAGAAGCCTTTTCCACTTGCAAAAATAAAGAAAATGCACATTCCTTTGCAGAGTCATCATGAGAGACACACAGGTCCCTTCTGCCCACCCCTGTCCTCACGCTGGCAAAAGACAGTGTCCGTGTTCCGGGAGAGAAGCACTGCTGGGCTGCTTCCCCTCTGCCCTCCATCATGGACACTGTCCTCTCTGGGTCCTAAGTCGGTGCCTGTGTTAGCCTGCACTCGATACTCCAGCAAAGAACAGCATAACGTGAGTACCAATGACTCAGTCCACCTAAAGGAAGGTTAACTTAAAAGAAAATGCTGCATTTAGTTACAGCTCCTGAGAGAACATCCTGGAGCTACCACTAGGAACAAAGCAACGACTTAGTGGGGAACAGAAATCATATTCCATGTACAAGAAGATGAGATGAAAAATTGTTAGAAACCGCAAAGTGACATACCCCAAAAAGCTAAAGTAAATGCTGAACCGCCTCAGCTTAATTTTGCGCATTACCATAGTCTTTCCCCGCATCATCGCGCACAATGCCTTCACCAAGACCCCAGCACACTGTGATGGGCCTGAGTGGGACAAGTTCTGTGCCCAAGCTTCGCCCCACGGCTCAGGGCCTGGTTCCCTGCCCCATGGGCAGCCCCGACCTCGCTCTCTGCTCCCACCCAAGAAGCAGTGTCCTGAGGCAAGGGCCCCTGCTTTGTCCCCCATACGGCATCCCAATTCTGAGGAGAACAGGGACCAGCCAGAAGAAGGACGGGCCTTTCAGCCTCCTCTGTTCCCAAAATACCTTATTTATAACCTTAAAACATTCTTTATAATCTTAAACCAGCCTGGGAACGTGGCATCTCCACTGTCTTTGATCCTCTGACATTCACTCTGGCTGCCTGCAGTTTCCAACCTGGGAAGGATGGAAATTTCATGACAGTGGCCCTCCATTTAAGCACATGCCTGCCTTGGGGTTAAGTCATCCCTGGTGAGATAATTTGCAAAGCAAAGCCTTCCTGACCTGAGCTCATTGTTTTTTGGCCATGCTGCCTTGCCACACTGCCTGGCCCCCCCGGGCTGTGAAAAGAACACTCACATGCATAAGTTGGTTCATGATGCACGAGCTCAGAAGCAGCAGAAAAAGCATTTGACTTGTGTGTGTCAAGTGTGCTAGAAACAGATCAGCTTGTGGCAGCGAGAGGCACAGGTGCCTTTTGCGCAGGAGAAAAAAGGAGCATTGCAAGCCTTTTGATGTGTCTCAGCGAGCAAGCAGCAACATCAACAAAGACAGGAAAAGATTTTGAATAGCGTACTTGTAATAGCTGAACACAAAAGTGTCCAAAAGTGACAATTTTGATAGCTTCGGAGACGATTTGCTTTGTGTTGTGCCYGATTTGCCCGTCATTTCACATAATATGAAAACTTGAAAATAAGGCACAGTCAAAATGTTCTGGAGAGGTAAATGGCTGCTTCGTTTCCCCAGTGCTAACATCCTGCCTCGGGTGAACTTTCTCCATTCTGCAGTCAAAGGAGGGAGGTATCCATAGGCCTCAAGAAGGGGATGGTTTAGGCTGTTTCAGGGCACTTCTGAGTGAGGGGAGAGACAAAGACATGGGAACAATCCTCCCCTTTTACCTGAAACCTTTCTCCTTGCCCTCCTGCAGTGAAAAATCTCCACAGCCATTATCATCCACCTCCCACTGGCTTTGCTACGACCCTGGTCCGGGGAGACCTCAGCTGTTTAACCAACAAAGTCGAGCAAAGCAGAAACTGAAATGAAGGACTGTGACTAATTAAGATGTTATCTTGTGAGCACATTCAGATGAAAGTTCCTGGGAAGAGAATACAAAAATCCTAAGTGGCTGTAAAGTGGCTCTTTTCACCAACCTTAAAGCGCAGTACCACATAATAACTCACAGCTGTGCATATTTGATCCTCATCGAGCATCAGCTCATGCATTATTTACATCCTTATTACTGGCAGTGGTGTTGGGCAGAAATGACGGTAATATCTGTTACACCTGATGGGAGACAAGCATTTTGCATAGCTCACACTTGTTGCTGAGAATGGCCCAGAAAGGCAGGGGAGGAGGAGGTGGGAAAGCAACTGAGCTTGGAGAAACTGGAACCCTTTAGAAATCAGAAAAAAGGGAAGAGGAGGCATGTTTTGGAGTGTGAGCATGCACTCAATGGATGGGAGAAAGAAAGAAAACTTGCTCACTTTGCCTCTACGCAGTGCTGCAGCAAAGAGCAGGTGAAGAGTGGAGAGGCACAGGTGGAAAGTCCTGCAGGAGTAGCAATGCGTGAAGCAACTGCATGCTCTCAGAGAGTAAGCTGAAGTCCTCGTGAGTAGTGTCCTTTGATTGACACTTGATGGCCTATGATAAAGGTAAGGGGTCAGGCAGGTTTCTTGGCCACCGGCCCAGGCAGAGAGCTGCTCCCTGGCTCGGAGACCTCTAATAGGCACAGAGGGCCCTGGTGTGCCCCTGAAAGAGGCGGTGAGGCACACCACACCCTGTGGTGCTCAGGCAGCCTCCTGCCATCAGGAGTTCCGGGACTGCTGTCACGTAGCCTGGTTGTGGAGGTGGCTGGTGGTGGCTTTTGCATGGATGACTGCCCATGGGGAAATAGATGGACACCACCAATTACACTCCTGCAGAGCACTCAGCAGCTGGTGGCAGCTGAAAACTTTCCCTCCTTTCCAGTGAGGTCAAGAACAAAACCATGAAAAGCTGCGTTTTCTGTGCCTGAAACCCATTTTGGCTCTGCAGTGCTGTCCCGCGGGCAGCCTGGAACAGATTATTTCTGCTGTCTTTAAACAGCCACTCCAAAGTCCTTGCTGGACAGCAGGGGCAACCTTCCCAGACAGGCTGCCAGGCAGAATGGTTTGGCTTTGCTGGTGCCTCATGGTTATCACCTAAAGGATATTCCAGGACGACATCCAGCTGCAGGCAGAAACAGGCAGGAAGCTAGCACACATCCTCCCATACACCAGATGCTCCAGAAACTGGAATCAAAACTCAAAGCAGCAGCCCTTCAGTCAGCAACGTGACTACACCCAGGTCGGCTGAAGCCAAATTCTCTGTTTAAATAAGCAGACCTCCAAGTGTTACTTCTCTGACACACGTGGTAGCACCACACTGGATCATCACACGCAAGATGAAACTAGCCTTTCTCCTGCCCTAAACCCTAAGTCAGAGGCAACTTTTCAGTGAATCATGGATCGGTCTGTCCAATTGTGTCTGACCCATGTGGGTCATGAAACAGGAGCGCCATGTTGCAAAAGCTCTGTGTGCTGGCCTGGCTGCAGAGGAGGAACGTGAGGAAGGAGTCAGCAGTGTGAGGCTCATGTCAGGTCAAGTTCCTGTATACATGGAAGTTTTAGACTCAAGTATGCTACCAGCTGCAGCTGCCTAAGGCAGCCAAGACTCAAGGACAAGCAAAACCTCAGTGGATGAAGGTCACAGGAAGAAAAAAGGTCCAGAGCTATACAAAAGCACCCAGCCCATTTGGAGGACCTCTGAGCAGTGGCCCCCAGGGGAGGCATAGCTGCCAGTGTGCATAATTGCCAAGAGTTTTAAAGGGMAAACCCACAGCACAGCATGACTCTTGATGTTGTCCAGATCAAAGCAGCTTTGTGGTTTAGAAAATGTGTCATCAGAGGGAGGGAAAAAACATTAATGGGAACCTCTTCCAGGACAGCCTCGCAGTAGGTAAGGGATAACCTGCTTGGTACAGACACCCCATGTCAGATTTGTATAACCCTCACTGACAGCCTGGTAAATTGCCAGTGGGCTTGAGAAAAGAGGGTACAGCGTGCCCCAGACCAAAATCAAGCTCGTGTGCATGGGCTAGGTTTGTAGGCTATACCACATCACAGCTAGTTCAGCTGGCTTCCCCCTTCCAGGGCACCTGGACAATATTGCCTGGTCTTGCATCTGCTCTAGTGTCTTATGGTGATTTAGGAAAATGTAAGGAGACATAGCCTCAGCTTTCCAGGTGCTTCCCTTGCAAGGTAGCCTTGCACAGGACAGCTATAGGAAAACTCCTTATATTCCAGCCCTCCCTACCCAAGTTCTTCTGTGCAGGGGTGAGGTACAGATGCACCTCAGTGTTTGCTGCTTGGAGACAATCCCACACTTGAGACGTTTATCTGACTCACCTGATTTGCCCTGGCTCCAGCATGTGACTGATGTTAAGCGGTAGGACAAGCCTGGTGCGGGGGAATATGTTCGTTAGCACATTCYATCCATCCAATTGTCCACAGATGCTTAACGAGACCCAGGAAGGCAGCCATGAGGCCGGGCAGCTCAGGCCTCATCCATAATTGCTTCCTGTGCMGCAAGCTGCAATCATATGAGAGCTACAGACGTTAAGACTATTGCCCCACCAGGAACACAAGCAGGAGGAGAGATCTCCCTGACACAATTTTAGTTCAAATCATCTCAGGATTCACATGTGCTATGAGAATCACAATTCATGGGCTAAATCCTGAAGGCCTTGCTCAGTATTTTTTCTGGAATTGAAAAGCATTTGTGGAAGCCATGCAGAAGCCTTACCTGGCTAAATGCTTTGAGACCAGGTGTCCTGCTTTCCCTCAGCAGGTATCTAGCACCACAAAAGCCTGCCTTGCTTTGTAAAGCACAGAAGAGAGAGGGATTCTCTGTCCTGAGGAATTCACAGTCTAGGAGGTGTCAATATGAGGATGGGCAGTCTCTTAGTCTTGTAGTGGATTAGTCTCCATTAATCTTTAGGTCTTTCAGATTTTGCCGTTTTTTGAAACAAAAAAAAWTTCCAGTTTTGTTGTGAATCCCTTTAGAAACCTAAGGTAGCAGACCACTCTTGCATGTTTACTGGTGAGACTTGACAGGAGCAATAGCAGGACAGCTTCAGAGGAGTTCATGCTCTGGAGTTCATAAAGTGATGGCAGGCGCTGACTGGGGAAACATTTCTCGACCCTACCAGCAGGATTGAGAAAGAACAGGCATGTGATTCCTTGCATTAAAGCAGACGATTAAGTACTACACAGTGTAGTACTGTGTGTGTTCTGGCACTGCTGAACCCAGTGAAGGCAAGGGGTCCTGTGGCATCTGGCACAGGCACTCAGCCTAATAATAGGCTCCCCCATCATTTCTTACAGAACATGGCAAGAGGTCACAAAGAAAGATGTCTCTTCTGTTCAGTATTTATCATTAGGGCTGAGGCTTGTTCAAGGACTCCCTGTCCTCCCATCCCCGACAGGCTGAGGTCAAATGAGAACACAAATCTCACTGATAAGGTTGTCAAAACATGCCAATTGAATGTCAGATATGATTAATAAGGAAGATAACAGTGATGTGATAGGTCATGGGGAGGAGACTGCTAAACCAGTTTTAATAATGGAGAATACATTAAAGGAGGCAGCAGAGCCAAGCCAGAGTGAAGAGGTTTACACTGCAGAGCAAAAGTCAAACCTGGGTGCTGGTGCAGGAAACTTTACTATGAGCACAGGGGTCACTACAGGAGGGCTTAGAACACCTGCAGGAAAGTCACCCTCTTACGACATCCAAAGGGTTTCGGGATAACTTCCAGAGACACCTGTGATTTCATTGCATTAATGTGTTGCATTGCATTCGCTGGTATACTGATTTTCAGCCTGGACATCTATCTAGCTGAACTATCTCTGAGTGGTGGTGGGATGTGTCCTTAAAGAGTTTAGTTCTTTAACACTGTGGTTGTGCAGCAGACCAGGGATATAGCAGGGAGAGGAAATCCCCACACATACACCATTTGCAGGATTACAAGGACAACTACAAGGGCCACAGCTTCCCCATTCCCTATTAGCACCAGCTGCTGTGGCATACATGCTCCAGGTCACGCAGGAATGGCCATACGGCTCCTGTCACTCAGATTACCATTGTTTCCAACCCTACACATGTTTGCACAAGAAAAGGCTGGAGGCTGAGGTGGAAGGGAAAGGCTGGGCACAGAGTACTGCACTGCTCTATCAAAGAGAGTAGGTGGAGGGCAGGACAGGTTTTACAATGCCCTTTCAGCCATCCCAAAGCACCTCTCAGCAGAACCGAGACGTGATGTAGTAGGGGTGAAGAGCACATCGCCTGTACCTCAGAAGAAAGCAAGGTACAGGGAAGAGCTCTTGCTTTCCTGGCTCATGATTTCTTGCTTATGTTGCTTCCGAGACAGTGGCCCCACATGATGCTTCAGGCACAGAACAGGCCACTTCACCTCAGTCTCAGCCTCATTTATTGCCTTGGGTTCCAGTTCGTTATTGTGAAAGAGTCGGAGAGGGCAGACGCTGGCAGCTCAGCCTGGCATACCCTTTGTGGGTCCTTTGGGTACTGTGGCCGTCCACAGGTACGCCCTGCCCCAGGCACTCGCTCGGCGTGCTCTGGCTTTCCCTTCCCAGCCGCACCACCTCCACTGAACCAGTGCCACCACCTTGGCTGAGCTGAGGAATAAGCAGTGGAGAAAGCAAGTGCTTTGCACCCGTGAGAGGGTGTTTCTATGTAAACCGTCAGTATACCGACTTGTACTGACACACAACCCTGGCACAAACGCACGTAGCTGTAACCTACACACAACTTAACTCCAGACAAGCATGACTTGATGGTGGGAGCTGGGGTCATGGCAAGGGAGCGGGTTTCTGGCCACCAACAGCAGCAATCTGGGTTAATCTTTTACGCCAACAAAGCTTCCATTTTAATTTAAAGCTCTCTCTCATCTTTCTGCCTTCCTACTCTAAACCAAACATGCTTTTACCTACTGGAATCAGATGAAAAAAACCTGCCAGTGAATCAGATGAAAAAAACATTTTTCTTGCACTGTCACAAAGCCCCATTCTGGGGCAACTGCATGTGTGGAATTTTCCAGGTGGTTGTGATAAGCAGCCCGTGTGTACAGAAAAATAAACAGTACGGCTTTTAGATGGCACTAGAATTGCCCTGGATTATTTCCGCCACACCTGTACAGGCCCTTAACCAAAGCCTCTGGCTGCCTCCAAGTGAAACAGGGCATTTCATGCTATCCAGACAACCAAATGCCTAGCAGAGCATTTAGAAAGTGTCAGCAAACAACACTGGAGTTGTTGGGATATTTAAAAGTGTCTCGAGCAGCTGTAGCCAGCTAAAGTACATAAAAGGCAATAGCAATTAATTCGCAGTGGTCCACACCACTGATATAACGCACACAAACGGAAGAAGCAGGGGCCTAAATGTCATGCTCCTGGCTTGTTTCTGAAGCCAAAGTAACAGATTTCCAGTTCCTTACCAGACATAGTAGAAAAAATATGTGCAATGATTTACTGCAGTGGCTGTGGAGTCAGATAACTCTAGTATGAGGGGTTATTTTCTCTGATCCATAGAAAAATGAAGTGCCCTGCCTCTATGCAAGTATAGAAAAGGAGAAAAAAGTACAGAAAAAAGTATAGAAAAAAAAGTCAGCTGCTTCCATCCTATTGTTTTCTTGACTATATTTTAATTTTCAGGTTTAGTTGAATTATTTCTAATTGGTAGTAAATTACATAAGTCCCTCSTACCCAAAATTAAAATTTCACAGATTCCTCGGTCTACTCCTGCTCTTCTTAAAACCAACAGGAGTTTTGTTGATGGTTAGCAGAACTAGCCCTAGTGCAGACCCTGATCATGAGATCCAGTGTATAGGCACCAGAAAGGTGAAGACCCACTGTATTTARTGTTGGTGCGGCCTCACCTTGAGTACTCGCTGCAGTTCTGGGCCCCACAATTTAAGAAGGGTGTTCAGGTCCTTGAATGCGGCCAGAGGAGGGCAACACAGCTGGTGAAAGGGCTGGAAGGCATGTCCTATGAGGAGCGGCTGAGGCTTGTCTAGTTTGGAGAAAAGGAGGCTGAGGAGCRRCCTCATTGCTCCCTACAGCTTCCTGAGGAGGGGAAGCAGAGAGGAGAGGGAGAGAAGAGATCACTTCTCCCTGGTATCCAGTGACAGGACGTGTGGGAATGGTTCAAAGCTGTGCCAGGGGAGGTTCAGACTTGAYATTAGGAAACATTTGTTTAGCGAGAGGGTGGTCAAACACTGGAACAGGCTTCYKAGAGAKGTGSTYGATGCCCCAWGCCTGTCRGTGTTTAAGAGGCATTTGGACAATGCCCTTAACAACATGCTTTAACTTTTGGTCAGCCCTGAATTGGTCRGGCAGTTGGACTAGAWGAYYRTTGTAGGTCCCTTCCAACTGAAATAGTCTATTCTATTCTATTCTATTCTATGTACATGAAAAAACTGTGTACCTCCCTCCAACACACCTCTGCTTTAGCAAAAGACACAGAAAGGGCATATGTAGAGGTCAGTCCTGCTTCTGGGCTCAGTGGGGCTGCTATGTTTGCTGTATGAACCTAATGCAGCCAGATGAGGTGTCAGGCAGTGATACATATGCCCAAGCTAAAGAGAAAGCACCAGAAGGTGCTCCTGGGATCACCAAGCTGAGCCCCTGACTGCCACAAGCACTGCATCTTAATTCCCAGTATGAATTTTCAGACAGGACAAGAGGAGATATACCCACCTTCCCCTCGCACCCCAGCCCCGTGACACCGCATATCACACGGTGGCCTGGCTGCTCAGCCCCTCCGTGTGCGCGGGAGCTGGACTCTCACCGTGCATCCACTTGTCAGAGCCCCTCTGAAATGTGCCTGGGGTTTTAACGTGTCCCTGAAAAGCCTTTGAATAKCCTGGTAGTCTCGTTCCCCAGCCTTAAGCATTAAGCCACATAAGCGAAGAAGGCTGTATATGTTGTTGCTCCCATAGCCAGGCCTGTCGTACTGGCTTCCCCTCTGACCCCTCCTGAAATCCTCAGTTGCCACTTTCCTACAGGGGACCTCCCCTTCAAGTCCTTCACAGCCTGCCCCACACCAAGGACTCCGTCCTCCCTCATCTCTTCTCTGCCACACACCCGAGCCTCTCCATCCCTCACATCAAGGGCCACTCATGCTGTCACCCTGCACGYTCCTTCCCCGGCAATCTTCTGCGCTTTCAGACTTCTGCCTTCCCCGTCACCTGGTGAGCATTTGGCTGTGCTGCCAGCTCCACAGCCCACAGGTGATCTAAAAGAGGTGAGAAGAGAGCAAGCCCTGTGACACCGAAGCCTACATCTCCCTCTCTTYGCATGTACTGTCATATGGGACTGAAGGGTACCAGAAAGGTGCAGGCATGGGGCACCATCCAGACACAGCTCAGGTCTCTTCTATGAATTACAAGGATGAAAAAATTAGGGAGTGGTTGTGGGCAGTTTCCAAAAACAGCCTCGGTGATTTTCTTCAGCTGGCGCTGCACCTCAGGTAGTCCTTAAAGGCTGGAGCWGAGGCAGCATGCAGCAGCTTGGGGACTGCTCTGTGCGTGGGCATGAATTCAAAGGTCACAAGAAATGCAGAGGCTCTCGCAGTCACGCACAAAGGCTGGCTGTGCCAGCTGAGCCAGGAACAGCTCGCAGAGAGCAGAGCCAAAGAGCCCGTGAAAAAAAAAATCAGCCCAAAGGCTTGAAAGGAGACAAATTTCTTAGAAACCACACTTCTTCTGCAATGCTAACAAACTGTGCTCAAGAAATCCACCTCTTCTTTTAGAAAAATTCACCCAACTTGCTCTTTCTCTCAAGAAATGTTTCCGAGCCCAAAGTGAGTGCAAACAGATGTGAGTATGTCAGAGGCTGTGAAAAGCCGGAGAATCTTTACAGGAAATGGCAGCCCCACAGAAATACACCCAAGATTGACTTTGAAACTTAATGACGATAAGTCCGACCTGAACACCAGGAATGGTGTCAAGGGGGATGACTTTCATGAAATATCCAGACAGCTCACCCGTTCCACAGCTCACGGTGCCCCTGCTACCTTCCCAAGGGCCGGCGGCTCTGATTGTCCCTGCCTGGCTGCCAAAACCTCCGCTGCCGCTCCCGGGATGTAGCCCGGCGTTTTTGCTTTAGCATTCTATAGTGCAACGACAATGTAATATTTAAGAGGAGCATGAAATTAAATGTGGTCTCAAACTAGGTCTCCCCAGGAGTGCTGCACAAGGTGCATTATTCATTTTCATATTTAATTCATTCCAAAACTCCATTTGTGGATCCCGTGATGTGTGCTGACCCGGAGCAGCACAGAATCAAGGCTTCCTACCACAGGACGTATGGGGGCCCACACAACAGGATGGAGAGAGTTCAGAGAGCCCTCTCCTACTTCATGGGTGTCTTGAACATAACTACACAGGTACACGCCTGGGTTCCCATGGCTCAGCAGCTTGGGCCTGTGATCTGGGGTTTAAGGTCTGTCTTGGTGCTCCTTGGGCTCATTTTTCAGAAGGGCTGAGCACCAAACTGAAGTCTTAGGGAGCTGAGCTTTGAAATTATAAGTATGATTTGGTGATGGATACTGTGAAAAAATAGGTATATCTCAAACTGTGTCCCCCAAGTTTTTTAATTTTTCACCTTGATCTATCTCAATTTTACCAAATCAAATCTACCTTACCTTAATCTAGCTCAGTTTGCCATCAGCAATGGACATCGCTCCCACCAAAGAGAGGATGTTGTGAACAGAAACTCATGAGGCACTCCAAGGCGATAGAGATGAGCACCAATGATAATAAAGAAATGAGGAAACAATTTCTTCTCGGTAGCAGGGTTTGAACAGCATGCAGTAACTAGGATGTGGAACAGTCTGGGGAAAAACAATCTTGCCTCGCTGCTCAGTAAGTTAGTACTGCACATTTCATACACTGAATGAGGCAATGAAAAAGGAAAAAGCAGAATATATGATCAGGTAATCAGTAGTATGCAAAGGAGACTGAATTAAAGTGGTACAGGACTCCCTAATCCTAGTCTTTCCTACCTTTGGCTGCTTGACTTTGCAGCCTTAGTGTTCTTTGAACACAGACTTTGGGTTATAAATTAGTATTTATATTACAGTAATACCCTCATTTCCCCCTTAAGACAAGATGCACCAGTACAGGCACAGCATCTGATCCAGCAAGCTTACAATCTAAGGAGATGAATATAGAAGGAAGGGGATGAAGGAGAAATAAGATAGGCTTAAATGCATATGGTTGTATGTGTATATATATATGCACACACACACACACACAAATGCATTTATATATACATATATGTTACAGACATACTAATTTAAATACTCAACATTTTAAATATATATGTATATGCATAGACTATCTGCAGAATTTTTTTTTTTTTTTTTAATATATATATAGGTCTTGAGTATTAAACGAAGCACTGCCTTTCCCCAGCTGCCTTGTAGCCTAGCTAACATACAGTGGCTGGTTTTCCTGCTGGCGTTGTAGCATCAGCAAGCTGCGAGAGGCCTATCAAAGACAAGGCCTTCCAGATTTCTTCAGGGAGATGCTCCATGCATAAGGTGAAGTGTGGTGATATTGCAAAAATGTATGTGAAAGGAATGGGCAAATTTTCTGAAAGCTTCTAGGAAATTACCCTTCTAATCACGTTTGGCTGAAAATGTTTTGAAGAAGTATTTCAATGGGAAATTATTTTAAAATTTCTTCTATTTACTTGTTTTTTGTAGAAATTGTCCATTTTAAAATTTCTTCTATTTACTTGTTTTTTGTAGAAATTGTCCATTTTGCTTACTCAATTTTGAAGGAGGGAGAGCAAAACTGATTTTTTAGTTTTTCAAATGATTTGTGTGTGCATCGCATGAAAATTGAGATGTAATGTATGAGTTTTAACATAAGAAAACACTTTTTCACTGGGAGGGTGACTGAGCACTGACACAGGTTGCCCAGGGAGGTTGTAGAGTCTCCATCCTTGGAGACATTMAAAAGCTGYCTGGATACGGTCCTGGATAACTGGCTCTAAGTGGCCCTGCTTGAGCAGGGGGTTGGACCAGATGACCTCCAGAGGTCCCTTCCCACCTCAACCACTCTGTGATTCTGTTATTTTGGAGTCATTAAACCCTAAATGTTTTCCAGTAGAAATACAGATTCATCTACAGTGAAATGAAACCTAATCACAGGAAGTTTTATTTTCTTACTCATGGTTTACTGAATCTCCTGGTCCTGGGTCAGAGGAYCCCAGCAGGGCTCCAAAGACCCCAGTAATGTAATTGTTACCGTTAATAACTATTTACTTTCTTAGAAGGACTTTGAGCTCTACCAGGCACATTCAAATGGCTACCAGTGAGTAAGATTTATCATACGTGTGTATTGAGACACATGACACTACTCCCATCCTGCAGGTCCTAATAGAGATGCCCTGTAAACAGCTGTGGGCTATTCTTGGGACACATACATTTCCTTGTCAGTCTCGCACACAGCAGCCCTTGCTTCTAACCTCCAGTGTGGTTTGTTTCTGGAGTTTCATTGATTCATTTTTGAAGCGGACAATTACCTATTTTAACCAACCTTGTCAAAACCAACACAAGGGTTTACAAGAGCGCTGAACATCCCAGGAAACCCACACAAACACTCTTTTGCTTTCTCAAAAGCCTGCTTGTGCTGTGTACAGACTAACAAATCAAAGTGCCTGCAGTAGTGACTAATGCCTCCCTTGAAGAAAAAGACTGGTTTCGTGTGATCTGCTGTAGTTAGCAAACCTGCCTTTCTTCATACCCACCAGTGTAAATAAAGACTAATTTAACTGAAATCAGTGGTTATACTAGTGACAAACTGGGGTGTAGTAGGATCTGATTCAAGCCCACAGGGGTGAATATACAGTTGTTGACAAGTGTGCATATCACAGGCCAATGCCTCAGCTTTCAAAAAGACTGGGAAACTTTGAAATTGTGTATTGCATCTGTACCGGCTGAAGTCTGCTCTTTGAAATACCCCTTCTCATCCTGACCCGAAAGGGAAAGGAAGAGAAAAATGCCCCTGTTCTCTTTATTCTGTTATTAGTTAGCATTTCTCTACATATTAATAGCATTCAAAGTGCCCAGCCTTCCTTCAAGGCCTGCTATGAAGGGGTGAGTGAACGAGGAATGACTTTTCAGTGGAGGAAACTGATGGACCGATGAATCAAGGAGACAGCTCCTTCCAAAATGTGGGGGGAAAAAACAGGGAGGAGATGGCTGAGAAGAGGCAATCGCTCACATGCCACATGCTTCCGAGAGTCTTTGCGAGTCTCTTTTTTTCATTCAACCTTATTTCACAGCTGCATTCAGTTGCTTCAGCCTTCGCACAGACTTCCATGAGCACAGTTGTCAATCAGTGTTACAAACTGTCTAGCTCTCAGTCTGCAGTTGTCTGCTTTCACACAGATTTTGGATTAATCCTGGCTGCCTGGAACGTATGGCTCAGAGTCCCATCTTGAGCACCTTGCCTTAAGTCTGAAGTTAAATGCAGGGTTTTTTTCCTGTTTCTGATATAATCCACTTGAAACACATGTACTCAACTCAGAAAATTTCTACTATTTCATATTCCTTGATAAAGGCACTTCCAAAAAAAGCACCTGTGTGTGTTGCAGTGTTTGCTAGAGGCACACTGGTAAATGGGTACTCTGTGTCCTTTCGATTGGCATTAAGATTGTAATGAATCATTGATAAAGCTAATAATGTACTCAGTTTAATCTAATATTACAGCACAGTAGCTGCACCCAGTGCTTACAACACAGGAATATACAAAAGTAATTAATTTTACACTACTGAAGCTAACTGCAGTTGAACCTTTCCAGGTTATGAATGTTTGCCAAAGCAAGTGGTGAAAATGATCACCACAGACTACGCAGGCGCTGAGTTTTAAACAGCTCGGCCAGACTCTGGCACTTTAACAAAAGAGGATATAATATACATCTGATGTATCCCAAGCAGCCCATAAAAGAGCTATCGACACCTACATATGAAACTGAGCTACATGGGAGAGCATTTCAGGCAGGCATTGTTGCTTCCCAAGTCTTTCATGGAGCGTGCTGGATGTTTACTTTATGAGCAGACTCACTTCATTTGCAAAGTAAGGATAGATAATATGGGCCAAAAGTAATCATAGCCCTGAAGCCARCCCCATTGTTGGTATGTACCATAACAGCTCTTTGATGGAGTCACACAGTCATGGGCCAGCTGAAGCTCTGATCCACTCACTCCCTGAAATGGCAAACAAAGCATTGTCTATTAAATTAACATTTTTTATTTAAGTCAGAATGTTATACTACAGCTTGCTATACATATAAGTAGTATGCATAGACAGACAGCCCTCATCAGGTATCATATTCTACCCAGGTGGAAAAATTTAGTTGAACTCATTCCTCTGACAGCAGAAGCCAGAACCAAATTTAGCCCAAATTTATGCTGGTCTGTGGATCATCGCAGCCCAGGACGTTCACAAGGGAATTTACTGCTATCTCGCTAGCAATGATGCTGCATTTTCTGCCTCTTCAGAAACTGTAGTGTTACATGCAACATAAGAAGTTGGGTAGGATGGGACAGGAGAGGACAGGACAGGGGTGCACGACTGGCTTGAGCTTGTGAGGCCGTCAAGCCCAGTCTCCCACCACATATAATTCTTTTCATAAATGTTTCCAGCTCGGACTAGCATCACATTACCCATCTGCCAGGCTCACTCTCAGGGGTGATCAAGGAAACATCAGTTCAAGCCCCCAGCCAGCCTCTGAGGAAAACCATCCTTTTCCTACCCAAATGCCCAGCATGTCACATCTCCAAAGGAAAATCAAACAGATGGACTTGAGCAAACAGGAATTTATTGGGCAGGGGAGCTGAAGAGCAGAAAAAGCTCCCCAAAGAGAAGCAGTCATCCTGCAGCCCCACGTGAATAAGGGTTTGCCTCTTGGTGGAGGCCTGTTAGGCCAGATGGCCACTACACCCCACTGCATTGGGTGGGCTGAGCAGAGATGTCCTTCTCCTCAGCCCCTTGCAAACTTCTCCGCTTTTATTGCAGCCATTCTGCAACAATTCGGTGGTGTGCAGGGAGAGCAGCGAGTCCCCTGCCTGGGACGAAGGCTTGCTAAATAGTCTCTCACTTTCTTTCCTTGCCCATCATTTCTTTACTTCAAGATGAGAATCCACAACAGCAGGTAGTGTTACTACTCACCCTACTCATGTGGGGTTGGTTTGTCCTGTGTTATCACAACAAAAGGATGTATTTCACATTAGGTAATGACATGGCTACTCTTCTTCCTCAGGCTACCAGGGCTAGGTCACGACAGACATGGTGGGACAGAACTGGACATCAGGTCCTAGCAAAGTCAACAGCCTGCAAGAACATCTACCAGGCTCCTGTGTCATGTTTAGTAGCAACGCTAAGGAAGCAGGAGAGCTCAGTGGAAAAAGTAGTCAAAAGACAGATATAAAACGTTAACACAGATGAACAACACCAGGAAACAAGAGTACTGTAGCCAACTGAAGTAACACTGAACATTGGAAAATTGATATTAATCTAGGAGACAGCCTGTTAGAGCTAACCAACAGGGCTTTGGCACAGTCCCCCCTGGTTTTGCTACCTCTTGGTTAGAGCTTTAAAGCTAATCTACTTTGTTGTATTTATTTTATGAACCTTGTCCAGCTGGGCCATGGATGAGTTTTACAGAGGAAGTTCACTGCATTGATCAACGATGGGGTGAGTTTTGCCAAAAACACAACTCTGCTGGCAGTATGTTGAGTTTTATAGTGATAGTCACTTTGGACTGTTATTTTGAGCGTTTTGCTGGGAAGCCTTTATCACCAGGACCACTTGTTTGAACAGAGAAGATACTTACAACCACCCAACATGGCTTTTTAACAGGGAAAGTTTCTACAGAGTCACCGTTTTATCTCTAAAGTTGCCATAAATTTCCATCAGCTACTTTCCTCTCTCTTTAGAGATCTATAATGATAACAACAATAATAATAGATCATAAGCAATTATGAAAGGTCCTAGCCAACTCATTTCTATCCAGAAAGATAGGACCTGCTTTGACTATTGTCTCTGCTGTCCACAGTTCCCTTCATCAGTTGAAGTCTCTTCTGTTCCTGTGCTCATTTTCTTGCCATTTGGCCTGGCTTTCTTCAGCTTCTCTTTAGCTTTGCATAGAGGAGATTAAAAGAGAAAAAAAGAATAACAAAGAAAAAATACCCAATTTCTTGAGATGATTTTTCTTCTTGGTGAGAACGTCTGTCTCTTCAGAGAGACCAATTAACATTCTCATCATCCCTCCGGACCTAATCTAAATATGAATAAAATATCAAACCCTTCCTAAAATTGTTCTTTGTTCTTCTTACCGCACTGAAATTAACTTTTTGACATGATGCCAGGCAGAACTTCAACGCAAAATGCACGATTCCTCCCCCTCAACATTTGCACACTGAAATGCTGCTCCATGTGTCACTGGGCACTGCTACCATAAGAACGGACACCAGTCTTCCCCAAAAAACCCCAACGGTCATGTGTAACAATTCAGAACTGTCCCCAAAGTTTGGGGGTTTTTAGGTATCTGGATTATGACACAACATATGACAGACTTTTTTTTTGATCTAACCATACCTTTTTATTGGCTTAAAGAAAGGAACTTGTACACTAAGCACTGAACATCTCATAGAAAGATTAAGAAAATCTTGTATATGGGAACATTTGCAAGGTTCTTGCTCATTTCTGGCTAATTATGGTCATTTCCACATGTAATTGCCCAAATTGCTCTTGCAATCAATGTAATTGTGCTAAGTTGTTTAAAAATCAGCCTTATTAGATTTTGCCTGGTAAAATGTACTGTTTTTCAAAACCTAAATTTTGATGTTATGTTAGCTGCCAACAGGCCTTTGGAAGTAAATAGGTTTTCTTTTGTCTTCCTCCTCCCTTTTTTGTGTGCYGGTGTTAATTCTTTTACATTCATTACAGCTTAACTGTAGTCAGAAAATTGTCTATAACCTCCCGTAAAAAGCTATTATGTGTGTCTGCAAGTTATTGTACGGTTCTCTTTCATTTTCAAAACTGTAAAATCTCCAGTCTTTATGGTTGTGGAATTAAAAGAATATTTCAAAATGTGAATATTGAATGTTTGGGTAATTCTACCCTGAGTCTGCGGTGGGCTGAAATAACGAATAGTCACACAATAAGCAGAGCTGTTCACTGACTCCTGCTACAACCACACAACCACGTTTTGGAGGAAGAGAGCAATATTCCAGAAGTGTGCTCCCTCCCAGCAGTTTCGATTACGTTCTTCCTAGGATATAATACGCTGCCTCTCCCTATCTGACCCCAGCATCTCTGCCTGGCCATCCACCTTGCTGCTTTCATTTCCTTTCCAAAAAAGTTCCCTGTCTCTACGCAGTCATTTACAAGGAGAAGCTGTAACTGCAGTAGGGTGCCCTATGTGTCCTTGGCTGCGGCTAGCGCTGTTTCACAGGACCTGCTCACGCTGTTAGCAAGCATTCGGGCTGGCATCATAAGCATCTGCTGCCCAGAACTAGGGAGAAGTGGGGCTTGTGCTCTGGGGAGAGAATGGTGCTGGGGTGAGCGAGAAGAGTGGTGCTGTGGAGCTGCTGGAGCCGAGGCTGAGGCTGAGGCTGGCCACGGCTCTGCTCCAGCGTCAGAAAGACGTTGCCCCTTCAGTGGTATGTTTAACCTCACTGGCATCCTCCACGGTGGGAGAGCCAGCTCTGTATCAGCTCAGCAGCCCTGGGTTACRCTGGGAGGTGATAATTGTTGAAAGGGTAGCAGTAAGTACCATGCTGAGTGTGAATATCCACAGATACGTCTCCGTGATGCTCTGTCTGAAGGATACTTTTTCGCATCATGTTTTCTTTTGGAATAAAAGCTATTGCTCATCAGTAGTAGGTACTTGAGTCTTTCTTCTGTGTTTTATTTTAGCTAACATAAATCTCTTGTAGCCCTAAGGACATGGTAGGGTCAGTACTTGTTCTAGAGAGGAAGGCACAAAACAGGAAAGGAAGACAGATACAGAGAGAATTTCATTAAATAGGACCTTGAATTTGGTGTGGGGCACTGACTGAGTAGTGTGAAAGGGGCTGTAGCATCAAAGGGGCTCTCCCTGGCTTCAGTGCTCAGAGGTGCGTGGGGTGTCAGGAGGCTGAGCCCCAGGCAGCCCCTCAGTGGGCTGCGCGCAGAGCCAGGCTGAGCTGCTCAACCCTCCAGCCCGCAGTGCGGTCCCATGGGTGCGAGGGCAGGATTTGACCCACATCTCCTGAAAAAAAGCAAGTGACAAGCCTAAGCACAGCTACAACTGATTTTTCTCCCATCTGAAGATCTGTTAGTTTCCATGCCTCCCTTTGATTGTAAAGGAGGTTATGTCAGAGTCATCTGTAACAGCTGCATTGTAAAATACCTCAGTCATGTGGTTTTAAGCAACCCAGATAAAAAAAACAGTTCTTTAAATAAAGATACATGTATTCTTGTGACATTTCCATACAATGGCAATTTTCAAGGGAGCCAAACACTCATTACTACACAGGCTGTTCTTTAGAGGCCAAACCTGACCTTTAGTCAGAGAAAATTCCCATTTGGCTAGGCTTATTCATACAGCCTACAGTTTTGTTTGAATTCTGCATTGACTGAGAAAATTTTAAACTAGACTGGAGAAGTAATTAGATTAAGAGTAGGACTATGAAAAAGTCCTGCACTGGCAGAGAAATAGCCCTGCCTCAGGAGCTAAGGATCATATCCTACATGTAGTTTCCAGGGATCTAGATTTAGAGGAAAAGTGCTTTATAACAGTGTATTGCAACTGTAGGGAGGAAGATGAGGATAAAGAATGGCTCCGAAGAGGTTAATCAAATTAGGACTTAAAAGGCCACTCAAATGTCCAACTTTTTCACATGGTAGATCACAGGTCAACAAAGAGACTGCCTTGCAAACTCTGTCTCCCCTGCTTTCAGGGTTGTGGAGATCATCTTTTCTCCAGCACACATTCACATAATACCCCTGGGACAGCCATATTCATTATTTCTGTGGAATACCATTTTCCCCCTGCTTTTGTTAGAAGCTAGCAGCTGGAAAAGATGAGGAGCCAGCAACATGTGATCAAACGAGTCTGTGGGGACCACCAGGCAGCTCTCCATAGATTACAGTTGGAAATTTCTAGACAGATTGAAAAGAATTGGTCTCACTCTCACTCTGTGCACTGACACTGAGACACTATCTTTAGTTTTGCCAGGAAGGATATTTAGTAGAGTATTATATGGGTTAAGTTATGGTTTCTTCTGAATTTTTCTATTAATAATCTAAAGGCAGGTGCAAACAACAGGCAAATGAAAGCTCACAGCATGAAGTACTTCCAAAGCTGTACTGAAGTCTTGGCCTTTTGGATAAGATGTTAGTAAGCATGATTATTCATTTGAAAAAAAGAGAAGGGACAGGAAAAACCTGAAAAACACCAAGGGAAAATAATCTCATTAAATTGGAAGGGACATAAGAGTTGGGAAAGTGACCAAGCTGCAGAGAACTGGGGGTGCGTAGCACGGCTATGCTCTGGCAGACTCTGGCCAAGCCAGTTSGAATAGCTCCCTGTATTTCCCAAAGGAAAGTAAATGCCATCAACACTCTCCTCCAAGCCTATTTGTGCAAATGAAAGAAGGTAAGGAAAGAGTCTTCTTTCCGTACAGCTATTTTCAAACTGTCTTTCATTTACCTGGCTCTAGAGAATGGCACTAGGATTAGATATATACCAAATGATGAGTTTTATTTATTGATCAAAAAATTGCCCATTGATACATTCTAATGTGAAGAGATCCTTGGGCAATAGGGATGAAGGAACTTTGAAATGGAAAATGCCCAGAAGGTACATCTAGGTGCTTTTCTTTAGCAACAGGAGCACTAGTCAGTTTGGATGCCCAAAGATTTGCCTAACTCCTGTTAAAACATTACATATGGTTTTCTTGTTGCTCCGCTACTTCATTCCATACATAAATTATTGTGAATATTTGTTTGACAGTGTGCTGGTTTGGGCTGGGATAGAGTTAATTTTCTTCATAGTAGCCTGTATGGGTCTATGTTTGGGATTTGTGCTGAAAACAGTGTTGATAACACAGGGATGTTTTAGTCATTGCTGAGCAGTGCTTACACAGAGTCAAGGCCTTTTCTGCTCCTCACACCACCCCACCAGCGAGGAGGCTGGGGCTGC
This sequence comes from Phoebastria nigripes, assembly GCA_035582835.1. Taxonomy (NCBI): domain Eukaryota; kingdom Metazoa; phylum Chordata; class Aves; order Procellariiformes; family Diomedeidae; genus Phoebastria; species Phoebastria nigripes. Next base: position 164,278 of record JAYKAV010003059.1, read on the forward strand.
ACAAGAAGTTGGGAGGGGACACGGCTGGGACAGCTGACCCCAACTGACCAAAGGGATATCCCATACCATATGACGTCATGCTCAGCAACAAAAGCTGGGGGAAGAAGAAGGAAGGGGGGATGTTTGGAGTGATGGCATTTGTCTTCCCAAGTAACCGTTAGGTGTGATGGAGCCCTGCTTTCCTGGAGGTGGCTGAACACCTGCCTGCCGATGGGAAGTAGTGAATGAATTCCTTGTTTTGCTCTGCTTATGTGCATGGCTTTTGCTTTACCTATTAAACTGTCTTTATCTCAACCCATGAGTTTTCTCACTTTTACCCTTCCGATTCTCTCCCCCATCCCACTGAGGGGGGAGTGAGTGAGTGGCTGTGTGGGGCTTAGTTGCCAGATGGGGTTAAACCACGACAGACAGTTGGTATAGAAGTACTTCATATTCTGCCAGTGTCCATTTCAGTTTCAGGAAACATAATATTTAGATATTACGGATTATTCTTCTTGCAATTAAACTAGCTCAACAAGTTTAATTGCTCAACTGGTTTAAGCTCAACTCCATTTGTGGTTTAGAACTTCTCTGTTTTCTCCAAAACAGGGCATACTTTAGTGAAGTTCCACTTGCCCTTAATTTCCCCTTTTCTATAGATAACAATCTATTTTCTCTAAGCATTTTGCTTAAATTGATTTCTCAACTGAATGCAGCACTTTGTCATCTTCTTCAGAATTCTGCAATACTACTGAGATGGCCAGAACTGACAGCCTCATTGCTCTTGTTATGTATGTTGTCTATGTGTAAAACAGAACACTAGATCTTGCAACAAAAATATATATTCAAATTACAGGTTTACTGCCATCATGTCTTCATACTGTGCTAAAATAATCTCCTGCAGTCTATATTCAGTGTTTCTATTTATGCATCCTGTATTTTGCTTAGCAGTAAGACATAAAGAAAGCAGGCCATCATGGCCATAGCGTTACGAGGATGTTAACACTCTCCTCTCTGAGCTCTTCCTAGCCTACCAGTCTTGAGGGTGATTCTTGGTTTTAGTAATAAGTTTAGAATTATTCTTTTCTGGCTTCTGTGCAGGGAACATGGGCCTGGACTCAGAAATGAGATGAAGCTCAAGAGCAGATGCTCCAGAGTAGCGTTCTGTCTCCTGTTTTTATATCATTCACTCCATCAAAACCTCAGCTATAACCAAAGGGAATCATGGAAAACCTCTTACTGTTGGTTTATTTGCTGCTGAACAGTCACAGCACTTCTCTCCGAGGCTGGCTTCAAGCCCCTCAACAGCTACACAGGCAGAGCCAATGCCTGTGAGCTGTTGGGTCTGGGTGCCCGTGCCAGCTGCATCCCACACATGCCAGCCCCTTCCCTCTCTCCAAGCAGGAGATGCAAATGGTCTTCTGGGGAGCCCTACCTCCCTTGGTAAGCTTTATAGCTCAGCCTGGCTCCTTCAGGAAAAAGGGACTCTGAAGAGGGTAAAAATGACAGTTCGGTATGGTGCGAAGACCTGTGATCCTATACTTTCTCCCTCTACTCATTCTAACCCTCCATTAGTCCTGACATGCTTTTTAATCCTACATGGGGCACTCTTGATGCCTTTTACTTGGCTGTAGTGTCCCTTACACATCTCTGGTACTGAACAAGCACTAAATCAAGGTTTCATGTGCAATAAAGAGTAATAAAAGCTACCAACTGGCTAACTCACATCTTCGCACAGCAAAAAAATCTTTGCAAAGAGCCCTCAATGCTTCCCTCCAGTTGCCTGTTGTGATATGGCTGACAGAATCCTCCAGCTGTGGAAAAATTGGTTTAAGGGTCTTAGAAATGGGATAAGAGTTTATTTGCAAATTAAACTATGTAAGCTATCATCACTGACTAATTATAGCACTTTGCTTTTAAGTGTGAGCATTTATTATACCAAATAATTCTGCAAGAATACCTATCTAGATTCTTAGTAATGCTGTGGAGGAAGGAAGAAAGCAACATTTGATATCTTTTCTGATATTTGACTAATCTGAGGGCAGAATTCATCTTACCTAACCTTAACTGTTCAAATGGTAAGCATGAATCTAAGATCATCATCTGTGCTTTCTCTACACTGAAAGAAGACAGACAGATACAGCCAGAAGGTGATTCATACAGCTTCTTCATAGACAACTAGTTGACATGAAACTACAGTATGTCATGGGAAAATGGCATGCCTTGGATAAATGATAAAATGTTTACATTAACCTATGACTTCAGGATCAGAATATAAACTGTTTAAGTATCTCCAGTCTTCAGAACAGTAGTACATCCTTCATATCCTAATTGCAGGTACTCAGGCTCCAAGTGTTTTGTCTCACCATAAAAAAAAAAATTTAACAACTCAGTCTTCATGCATTCCTATTACCAGATGATAGGAACCCAATTTGTGAGCTGGAGATTTTTTCCTTTTTTGTCAACAAAACTAAAATAAGCAAGCATCCCTCCATACCTTTGACAACTACCTTAAACTCACTTTTGGGGTGAGGAGGTGTTTCACTGGTGCAAATTGCAACCTAGTAAAACGCTAATGGTGACACTGGATCCTAACTTCTAGCAGCACACAGAAAGAAATTGCAAACTGGAAAGCGATCACATCAGAGCAATGGGAAGTTGCAAGCAATGAAAAGATTCAGTCCCAATAAATGTAAAATCTTGCAAAAAGGAAAAACAAAAAATACAGAAAGCAAATAGGAGATGGCAAAGAATTCAAAGAATTCATAAAAATAAGTTTATTGTCATTTTGTCTTCCTTTTAGACAATGATGTTGGTTTTTTCACGTAACCAAGCAATACAGTTGTCATGAGGCAGGTGGGGAATCAGAAGCAGGAGTGTGTCATGAGACCTCTGCTGTCAAGCCATAATTCAGCACTGTGAAGAGGATTTAAATTGATGGCATCGGAGTATCTGTCATTATGACTAAGGTAATTACTCCATTGAGCCCTGTCTCTAGCAACAGGCAATATCAGAGGCTTCAGAAGAACTGCTCTACTATGAAGACTGAATGCACATGTGGAGGTGCAAATTCTTCCCTGACCAGTGGTTAGTAGATTGTATCATTTGCTTATTGTCTTCTTCAGCTCTGTAGTTCCGTGAATTTCTTATCGATCATAAACTCATCCAGCCTTTTGTAAATGTCAGCTAAGGATCTGGGTGTAATAATGAATTCCAGTCACCAGTAACATCAGATCCTATATTGCAAGGCCCAGATCTGACAGCTAAACAGGTGGTGAACTGGGGTGACTTGAAGCTTAAAACACACACTCGTGGCATTGCAGAAAGACCTCCACATGTGCAGAGACGTGTGTTGCTAGTTACTGTTCCAGGGAATAATTTTGTACCAAATCTCATAATCTTTGCTTTGTTCTAACTCAGCRCTCCTGTGGTGGGTTGACCCTGGCTGGATGCCAGRTGCCCACCAAAACCGCTCTATCACTCCCCTCCTCAGCTGGACAGGGGAGAGAAAATATAACGAAAGGTTCGTGGGTCGAGATAAGGACAGGGAGAGGTCATTCACCAATTACCATCACGGGCAAAACAGACTCGACTTGGGGAAAATTAATTTAATTTATTACCAATCAAATCAGAGTAGGATAATAAGAAATAAAAACCTAAATCTTAAAACACCTTCCTCCCACCCCTCCCTTCTTCCTGGGTTCAACTTTGCTCTCGGTTTTCTCTCCCTCCTCCCCCCACAGCGGCGCAAGGGGACGGGGAATGGGGGTTGCGGTCAGTTCATCGCACGTTGTTCCTGCTGCTCCTTCCTCCTCAGGAGGAGGACTCCTCACACTCTTCCCCTGCTCCAGCGTGGGGTCCCTCCCACAGGAGATAGTCCTCCACGAACTTCTCCAACATGAGTTCTTCCCACGGGCTGCATTTCTTCACTAACTGCTCCAGCGTGGATCCTTTCCATTGGGTGCAGTCCTTCAGGAACAGAYTGCTCTAGCGCGGGTCCCCCATGGGGTCACAAGTCCTGCCAGCAAACCTGCTCCAGCGTGGGCTCCTCTCTCCACGGGTCCACAGGTCCTGCCAGGAGCCTGCTCCAGCACGGGCTTCCCGTGGCGTCACAGCCTCCTTTGGGCGCATCTGCTTGCTCCGGCGTGGGGTCCTCCATGGGCTGCAGGTGGATATCTGCTCCACCGTTAACCTCCATGGGCTGCAGGGGGACAGCCTGTCTCACCATGGTCTTCACCACAGGCTGCAGGGGAACCTCTGCTCCGGCGCCTGGAGCACCTCCTCCCCCTCCTTCTTCACTGACCTTGGTGTCTGCAGAGTTGTTTCTCTCACAGATTCTCACTCCTCTCTTCTGACTGCTGCTGGTGTTGCACACTTCCCCCCCCTTCTTAACTATGTTATCCCAGAGGCGCTACCACTGTCGCTGATGGGCTTGGCCTTGGCCAGCAGCGGGTCCATCTTGGAGCCAGCTGGCATTTGCTCTATCAGACATAGGGGAAGCTTCTAGCAGCTTCTCACGGAAGCCACCCTTGTAGTCCCCCCTGCTACCAAAACCTTGCCATGCAAACCCAATACAACYCCCTACTGAAGTGAAGGACAAAACAATCAAGCAGCAATGGCAAGACTAGGATCTCAAGATCTCAACCRACTCAGTTACTGTCAGCATTAATGTTGCAACAACACAGACCATTTCTCAGCCTGGAAGGCTGGTGAGCTGTTGTTCTTCATTGGGCTCTGTGCTCTGTGGTTGCACAGCTGGCTGAACCCACGTAGAGCTAGCCCAAATGCATCTACATACCCTGCATTGTAGATAAACCCCACAATGTCAGAGAGTTTGCTTGCTGAGCAGTATGGCTGCCCTTTTGTTGCTTCAAATAGAAACCTAGACTATCTCAGTGGTTAAACTTTATCGAAACTTGAAATAAAAAAAAACATTGAACAAGTTTCAGTGTCAAGTGTCAGTTCTAACCCTTTAGGGATAAATGTGGTGCAGAAACACCTTCCAGAAAGCCATGAGTAGCACTGCAATCTCCAGAGAGGACTCACTTCTGCAGGTCTTGTGGTAGACTGCATCTGCAGTGAGTATAGGATTAGGAATGGTATCTGAAGGAGAAAATGATCTCCCAAAAGGCAGGTGAAACCCTAACCCTTCCTTCTAATCATCCAGACTTTGTGACTCATTACCCTTGGATGAGAGGAAATCTCTGTCCGTGTATCTTGGCCAGAATTGAGTGCGGGGGGTGGAAGGGGGGCAGAGTGAGTGAAGTCTTAGGTGTCATGTGTTTAGCTGATCTAATGCAAAAATAGAAAGGAATCAAGGGGAAAGAAACCCTGTGAAGACAAGCCAAGAAAAGAAAAAGCCAGCAACACCAACACACAGAGTACCTTCTGCAGAACTTGAGGCAGACACAGTCCTCAGAGGAGCCAAATCCACTGATTCCTGCCTTGATTACTTTGGGACAGTAGGCAAATTCTAGCATGAAAGAAAGTAAGAGGCTAACTCAAGACACCTCRTTCTAGAAATTAACAACTGTGCCCTAAAACATACGTTAAATATATTTTAAATCAATTAAGTTTTCTTTCTGAGAAGGACAGGAAAGGTCAGCACACCACCCAAGAGCTATATCACCCCATTTGTAGCATGGCAAATGTGAAGCCGGATGGAGGGCCAGCTCCTGGGGACCTTGTTGGACAGCAGGGAGAAGAAAACACATCACAGCATTTTCCTCACTTTGCCATCAATGCAAGTGCACATAAAGTCCCCCATGTACAAACTACATAATATCTTTTCTAGTCCTATGGTTCTGAGCATGATAAAGAGACTGAACTGGACAAGACTCTGCAAGATGTGGTTCAGAGGATTATCCCATAGCTGATCCAGAAGGTTGTTAGCATGGAAGCTGTTATGGATAAAGACCCACTGCCCATTCTCAACAACATACAGCTAATCCTTTCCCAGATACCATGGTCTGTAGCTAATCGGAGATATTCTCAGGAATGTTCTGCCAACTATGTAGTTAAATGGCTAATGGACAGCAAAAAAACTAGACCTTCCCAATGAACCCAGCGGGATTCACTTCTTGCCTTTCATGGGTCCGGAACCTATGTGTTCTTTCACTGCATAAAGGTGGCTGGTTCATCCCTGCGCAGACAAGAAACTGAGCTTCAAGAATGCMGAGAGGAGCTAGAAAGCAGAAAAACTACTTCAAATTCCAAAACAAATATTAATAGATTGAAAAAAGCTATTTAAAATGCCTTTTTACCCATGAAGTAAGTTGGTCTTTAAGCAAACTAAAAGAAGAAAGGACTCCCACAATGCTCCTGTGGCCTTCTCACCCCTCACAAGCCCTCTCAGTGTGCAGGCTGACTGCTATGGACCTAGAAGGAAGAAGCTTGTGGGATGTGCTCCCTTCCTCTCTCTCCAGGCCTGGAGCTCACAGGGGCTGCCCTTGAAGTCTCAGCCCAAACACTTCATGGATCATCTGCCAGTTCAAGCTTCCTTCCTTGCACATGTAGGAGAAAAGATTCCCATCAGGGCTGGATCTGCAGCTGATGGTAATACTGCTGGAGACAGCTCTGTGGTCACTCCTCTGCTGTGATTTCCTTCAGGTCCCCACTGGAGCATGTGTCCTGAAGATACCCGTACCCTCAGGGCCAGCACYGCAACCTTGTGTGTGGATGCAGGGGCTTGGCTCAACCCTTTGCAGATTGCATCCTGGGAGCACTACTTGGAGCAGTTCTCCAAAGCTAACTGCCCAGGTATCTGGGAGAGGTGTCAGGAACTGGGGCTCAGCCCTAGACAATGCACATTTCTGTGAGCATCAGCTTAGACTGCAGGATGAAGAAGCTTGGTAGACAGAAGCTAATCTCTATCAAAGGTTTGGGGAATTACATCAGTGGTCTTCATTGATATTTCTTCTTCTCTGTAGCCTGGTCTGAGTGGTGACTAGACTGAAAACCTTTGGCTGCTTCAGATACTTCCCTTGCATGTGGAAGGGACATTTGAGTCCAGCAGTTATCTTCCAGTCATGTTGCATCATGGCCAAACAAGGCACGTCCTGGTATGCTGCCTACCATGAATCAAAACTATTTAGAGCTCTCTGTCAAAGATTTAACTATGTACCATTCCTGGGTAATCTCACGGTGCTGCAGTCACTGCCCTCTCTCTATGCAACAACTACCCCAAAAGGGGCTTGAAGTCTTGGGAACTGTTGGAGAGATTACTGGAGTTAGATGCTCCTGACCACGGGAAATTGCTGTTGTGTCTGGTGTCAGCTTCATGCAAGGAAGCAAGAGGTTCCCACCTCACTCCAGAGGTGGTCTGGGAGGCCAGCTCCTGGCTAGCCTGAGGAAGGAAAGACAACAGAGGAGACTTCTGGGCAAGAGGTAAAGGCCACAATTGTTGCYTCATGAGGGTCACACTGAGAGTAGTCACAGTAAACAGCAAACTTGCCAGAGATGTTGGCAGGAAGGCAGGCACGGTCACAAGTGCAATGCTTGTGGTGAAACTGCCACCTTGGCGGTGGCCTCAGCGCATAGAGGAGAGCGGCTGTACATGGCACGCAGAATTCACCTGCCGATGCTGGGGAGGACCAGGCTGCCTCGGAGTGCCCTGCTCATGTCCTCCACCCTTGGGCAGTGGCTGGGGCTTGCAGGATGTTTTACTGCAAGCGGGAATTGCCAGACAACCTGGTAGAGCTGTGTTTGCAGCTCCCTACACACAGCAAGCAACTCATTCCCACAAATGGCCTATCTGCCCTGGTGAGGCCAGGAAGGATGACGCAGTTCTGGAAAGCCCTCCCTGTAGAGAGGTCCTGTGTCCTACTGCTGCTTGTCTGTTGGCTTTCACAGCCTTAGCCATTGTATCAGAAACCATGTACCCTCTAAGCAGGGGCTAAAGGCAACCACTCCTCACCGACGCCCACCTGTGTCCTTTTCCACCAGCAGCGTGACTGCACACACCAGTGCTCCCACCAGAGCTCTGCTTCTGTGAGCTCCTCTTGAAGTCAGCRGTGGTCAAAGCCATATGGAGTCTCTCCATAAGGATGTGTTGGGGCCCTGAGGGCACCCACAGCCCTGACTGTCCCTCCCCAGGGACCCCATGTCAGTCCCCTGGAGCCGTCAGCCCCTGCCCCAGCGATGCTGCAGCAGGGCCAGTCTCCAGCTCCCACAGCCCTGCCCTGCCCCGCCATGGGCCCCACTGAGCCAGCGCCACCTGTGGGCTCACATCCCGGCCTGGCCTCAGCCTGTCCCAAGGGAGGTGCCTGATGCCCAGGGCTGGGGCTGCCCCGGTGCCCTCCAGCTGCCTGACTTAGGTCTGGGGTGGTGGGACAGCCCCTGGCTGCCGGGCCCTGCCCTGCTGCCATGGGGAGCCCCTGGCCTGTGCTGCTCCCTGACAAGATGGTTTTGTGGCCACAGGAGAGTCAGAGGTTGTACGCTACAGGTCCAGCCAAGGAGGACACCTCCCTCACTGTCCTTGTTCAATATGTGCTCATGCCGGGCATGCAACACCTGGCACGACTGCAGGTGACAGCATGTGACAATGGGTTGTGTGGTGTCGTGCCTGCCCAGAATCTCCTCCTCATGCTGTCCAGGCTGGCAGTTGTCACCCTGGGTGCAAACCCATGCTGCCTTCAGGTCCACTGACCTCCTTGCAGTTGACTGGAAGCATCTCACCAGACATTGTGAGGTGCTCCGGCAGAGAAACACTCTGCTTCTGCATACCCCCATGGACAGGGTGACAAAGACTCCCTTTGGCCCCTTGTTGTCACACAGATGGCATATTTTTTTAAATGCATGTGAGTGACCGATGATACTTAACTGTGGCATGAGGACATGCAGAGAGACAAGGCCACAAGGCCTGCTGTGACACTTTTGGAGGTCCCGTACCGTCAGTAGCAGACTGCGGCCATGGTGCGCACTGAAGTGGGACCCCCATGGGCACCAAGCACCTCCTTCACCAGCTTCCCCCATCCAAGTTTATTCGTGAGGGAACCTGTAGATACACTGCAGATGAGTCACCCCAGGAAGGATTATGCAGTAATGGGGCAACTGGTGGACTAGGACTTTGGGATGCAGCATGTCACCATGAAAATATGGAGGCACTATTTGTGACTCAAAGAACAGCTAAATCTGAGCAGATATTAGCTCCTCAGGGAAGGGCAAGTCTAAACGTTCTCTGGCTCTGCCAAAGATGGACCGTACATGGTCCTTGAAGGACCCTCTGACTGATTTGAGACCAACTTTAGAAAAAGTATAGGCCTTTCCTGAGCAGGGTTATTTCCACCATGACTTTAATCTTTTCACATCTAGTGATGTTGATGAAAAAGTTATTTAGAAAACCCTCAAGCACTTTCACCTTTATGCAATTTTTCCCCCTACCCCACTGTTCTCACACTTAAAACAGCAAAAACATTCTTGCTCAAGCTTTCCAGAAACAATTTCACCTTTGGGCAGAGACTAAGCACATAACTTCTCAACCCAGAAAAACATTCGTTTCAGGCTGTTCTGAGTAACAGAGGAGGAAAGCCCAGGGGACTAAAATGGAAACAGTGTTGTGCAACAGAAATGACAGTCTGCTGCTTTTCACAGTATAACTAACTCTTAGTTGATTTTAATTTCTTTTTCTAACAAATTGAAGCTACCTAAGGATACAGACAGTGATAGCAACTGACCTTTAAAAAGGGCTAGATCCAAGAAAATACACAGGTATTACAGGTGCATCTTGCAACTCCTCACCTTTATGCACCTGACTTCCAGAAGAGTCTCCAGAGCTTAAGTATTACATCCAGGAGTGGAGTTTTAGGTGTTCAAGAAATGTTAAGCTCATAAACAAGTCTTCTGCAGATTTTTGGAGCCTTACAAGTTGAGTGACATCTGATATGTGTTTAGGAGCAACTTTTTGGATTCAGGCACCCAGATTTCTCTATTTATATTCTCTCTCTTTGGGGCTGGAAACAAACCTGTTTAATTGATTTAAACAGGTTTTCTTTCTTGCAGTAGGCATGTTCTGGGGCCTGTAGTTCATAGAATCATAGAATCATAGAATCATTAAGGTTGGAAAAGACCTCTAAGATCATCAAGTCCAACCATCAACCCAACACCACCATGCCCACTAAACCATGTCCCTAAGCGCCTCATCTACACATCTTTTAAACACTTCCAGGGATGGTGACTCCACCACTTCCCTGGGCAGCCTCTTCCAATGTTTAACCTCTCTTTCAGTAAAGAAATTTTTTCCTAATGTCCAATCTAAACCTCCCCTGGCGCGACTTGAGGCCATTTCCTCTCGTCCTATCGCTAGTTGCTTGGGAGAAGAGACCAACACCCACCTCGCTGCAACCTCCTTTCAGGTAGTTGTAGAGGGCAATAAGGTCTCCCCGAGCCTCCTCGTCTCCAGACTAAACAGTCCCAGTTCCCTCAGCCGCTCCTCGTAAGACTTGCTCTCCAGACCCTTCACCAGCTTCGTTGCCCTTCTCTGGACATGCTCCAGCACCTCAATGTCCTTCTTGTAGTGAGGGGCCCAAAACTGAACACAGTATTCAAGGTGCGGCCTCACCAGTGCCGAGTACAGGGGGACAATCACTTCCCTACTCCTGCTGGYCACACTATTTCTGATACAGGCCAGGATGCCGTTGGCCTTCTTGGCCACCTGGGCACACTGCCGGCTCATATTCAGCCGGCTGTCAACCAGAAAGTTCTAGATATCCTAAATTTTCTACCCTTGCTTTTTCTTTATTGACTACTACAGAAACAGATTAGATCAGATGATGTAACTCTAAGATATCTGAGATGTTTGAAATGGCTATGGAAGCCTTCATCTTCAATGTTTTATGACATGCTGATAATTTAGAAAGTTCTCAGCCTGCACATTGTTTACTGGTATCTTGCCACTTTGTAACTTGGATCAATGAGGTTGCATCTACATCAGATAGCTCTATTTGACACTAATCCATTATCCAAGGCTTGTCATCATGGTACCCTGTATTTAAATATCTTTTCATATTATCTTCAGGTTAATGATGCCTTTTGAGAAAATCCTAATCTGGATTTCTTCCAGAGTATGTATTTTTTAATCCACTGCGCTCAATATAATTGATGACAATCAGTGCATGGCAAATAATCTTTCACAAAGGGTAGACAGAAGTCTGACAGAATTCAACACCTATTCCTGTCCCATGCAATTTGTATCTTAGCTATACTAATAAATAATAAGATGTTTATCAGTTATATACTGATATTTATTAGTATTGCCTATTTTTGCATGCCTGGTCTAAAGACATGTTTTGCTATCAGCGGATGTTGCAGATATCTTAGTTCATCAAAGGCTTTTATCCTTTCTTCTTTAGTTGCAAATCAGAATGCATTTCCATATTACATTTTCTCCAATGGCAAAATTGATCTAAACAGTTCTTTTCCTTCCCCATGCCACTTGTTCCTGCTGCCACATCAATCTTCTGCTTTGCTTTTTGTGCAAATGCAGCCATCTGTGGGGCAACACTGTAAGAGAGATCAGTAAAATCAGGGGTGCTAAAAATAAACTCTCCAGGAAAAAAAAAAAAAAATTGGCAAGGCAGTTGAGCTGGAAAATGTAGGAGAGTGGTGAATCCCCAAACAAAGGGTGTTCTTAAGAACAAGATGAGAGAAAGATCAGGGACACAAATGTGTGTGTCAAAAGGGGAAAGGTTGAGGATGCCTCTTTTTCCCCTAAAAATTATGGACTGGAGACCAGATGATGGCAGAGGCTGCAGGAAATACAAAATTATCTATACAAAAGAGTTTGGCTTTGCCAATTTTGTGTTGAAGATGATGGTTGAATATTCAGATAAAGATTTCTAAGAGAGACTCAGATGTGGGATCTGAGAGGTGGAAACATTTACCCATCATATTTGATTCTCTTCCAACATAAGTTTAAAGAAAAGACCATAAACACATGAAATACTGGCCCAAGGCACTGTATTTTACAGTACCCTTTCATATGATATAGTAGTGTGTCACATGTAAATACTGAAACTATACTGAGGCCAGCAGTCCATACAAGCATAGATTATGAGAAGGATCATGCCCTTTCTCCATTCCCTACCACTGAGAGAAAAAGCACTTTTCTTTCTCAGTCCTGTCTGCTCACCTCTCTTCATGCTGATACGATTTTTGCCCCTCCACTTCTGACAGCGTATTGTGTGGCCTTATGTCTCCTTAGAACATACCAGATGCTTTGGAGGGCAGTATTTTTGTATTCTGATAATAATACTTTGTACTTTTTACATACCCAGAATGTTTCAATCCTAGATGTTCTCCAGAAAGTGTTTTGAAAAGACAAGCTTGTTTGTTTTCATAAATCTTGTATGCTTCACAAAATGCATCATGCATGAGGTATTTCATCTTTGTTAAAGGGTTTGGGCAGCCCCTACTTTTCCTTAATACCTCTTTGTCATCCTGTTCTATAATAATAAGCAAGCAAGCAAACATGTCTTCCCCACATATCAAAACAAACCACTGTCAGTTTTTGTGTACAGCTTGTGCAGAAAAGATTCTCTTTCCTCCCTGTGCTTTCTGTATTTTGTTAATTGACTATTTTGAATGCTTCTGATGAAAAGCACCTACTTGGCTGCAGGCTCTCTGCTGCAGAGCTCTCAGGAGGGTGGCTGGCTGGACATTTGCTTTGTCCCTCATCAGCTTCAAGGAGAAACTATCTGACCACCACTCAATCTCCCAGTAGAGAATTTTAAAATACCTCGGCTCCGTTCCCCTCCTGTTCTCCAGTATTAGCCAAGAGACTTCAGAATATTTGTACTGATTTGCTGAATCCCTCTGGACATTTAGAAAGCAATACATTACTGCATTGCTTTGCATTTCTTGTTGCTGTTTTTTGTTTTAGTGATGGTTGCACATTTGAATTGGTAAAATGGTTTGCTGTTCCTGTTCCAGTCAAAATTTGTTCACCTATCCTATTGTGCTATTCTATACGCTAATCTGTCTGTTCCCCTCTTCGTTTTCTTTCTCTCATTCATCTCCACGCTTGCCTTTCCTTTTTCTCCCCTCATTTTATGAACTTCAGTTCTCTAATTCCATTTCTCTGTACCAAATCTCATACATAAGAAAGTGGCCAAGACTTTACCCTGCAAACAGTTATATGTAACATTTTTCTGCATATCTTATCCAACTGAATACAATGGCACTACTTGCACGCCTTAAGCGACACGTACATGTTTGCAATACTGGAGCCTAACTCACTCGCCTAGCTACTGGCTTTTACAAGCAAAGAAGGAACTGCCGTGGTTTGTACACAACATACCAAAATTCCAGTATAATCTCATTGCTGTTACCCTCATTTTCCACTTCCCCTCCCATTTGTTGTAATTGCCTATTCTGTCATTTCAGATTAAGTATCTCACCATGGAATGACTTGTATTCGCTCTTAATTTGATGTACTGGAAGTAGTCCTATTGACTTATGCACATAAATAAAGGTAAGTATATGTGCAAGGCTTTAACAGACCGTACACTGCAAATCCTGCAGGAAAAGCATGGTACGTTTTATTCATTTTACAATATTTGCACATGTTAAATGCAGGTTGGGTAATTAGTAACTTTTTCCAGAGTAAGCTTTTAGGTTTCATACCAGCTTAACGGAAGCACCACTAGTCGTCTATAAGCACAGGATAAACTCCAGTTCCAGAGAATTCAGAGATGACACGAGACAGCATGAATGATTAACTAGAGAAAGAAAAAAAAGGCACATGATTTAAAACCAATGTAATATTAATGTACGCAAATAATTCTTAAAATATGCCAGAGGACAGAGAGAGGGATTCGGAGCTGGCCCAGAAGCAGAGGTCAGGAGCAGCGAGTAGGCTGTGGGAGAGGACAGCAGCTAAGATAGGATTGCAGACAGAGGGAACCCCGTGAAAGACGGCGTGAAGGTCGATCGGAAAAGGAGACAGAGAACCCGAAGAGCGGGGAGGGGTGATCCACACAGCAGGGTCGGAGGCAGACCAGGATTTTAGCGGGTGAACGCCGGAGCCCAGGGAGCCAGGCGTTGACTGCCGTTAACCACAGGGAGCAGGGTCATGCCATGGAAGAAAAGTTGGGGGCTTCCGGGCAAATTCTGAGACAGGTTCTATTTCTAATGGTAAGAAGGGTGGCGAAAAGAAGAAACGTCTGTATTTTAGAGTATGAAATCAATGCTTCGCCATTTCGGCGAGTGAATCAGCGTTCACCGACATGAGCCTATTGAAACGCCTCAATAGTTCGTTCTTCGCCTTGCACTTTTACATTTTAACGGGTATGAAGTCCACAGAATAGTAAATAATTACTCTGTGTTGCTGCCGCTGCTGTTGGCAGCGCTGCGGCGTCCCCGCGCACCGGCCCAGCAAGCTGACCGCCACCGGGGAGCGGACACCGCACCCGCCCTGCCGGCGCCGACCACCCCCCGCGCCGGGCCGAGCCAGGCCACCCCCGAGCCCAGGAGCTGCAGAGAGCGGGGGAAGAAGGGCGAGGCGCCCCCGGTTCCCACCGCCCCCGCTGCCGGGGGGCGGGCGTCGGCGCCCTGAGGGGAGCCCGACGCCTGCTGCCTGCTGGGGCCGCCCCGCCCCAACGGCCGGCGGGGGAGGACGAGGGGGCGGCACCGCCGTGCGCGTGAGCTCAGCGCGTCGCGGAAACCAACCGCCCGGGCGCCGCCTTCCCTCCGCGGGCAGACCCGGCCCCGGCCCGCCCGGCCGCGCGCCGCCGGGCTCGGCCCGCTCCGCCCCGCCCGCGGCAGCGCCGCCCCCTCTGTTACTCTCTCTCTCTCACACACACACACACGCACACAGAGACGCTTCCTGCGTGGGGCCGGGCCCGGGCGGGCGGAACGGCGCCGCTTCCTCCCGCCGACTCRCAGGTACCGGGGGTGGGCCCGCGGCGGGGCAGCGGGCGCGGGGGTGTCCGGCGGCGGCGCGGGGCGTCCCCCGCCTCGGGCCTTCGCCGGTAGCCGCCGCCCTGAGCGTGGCGGAGGGTGAGGGGTGGAGCGGAGCCTTCGAGCCGGAGCCGCCTCTGGGCGGGGGCCCGAGCCCGGGTGGGAGAGGGCTCGGGTAGGTTCCCGCTGCGGCCGGGGGAGCCGCGGCCCAGGGGTGTCCCGGGGGCCGAGGGGAAGTCGTCGGCGGCTGCCGCTGCTCCTCACATTGCTGGAGGGTGAAGTCATCGTGCCCATTGTCTCCCCTCGGCTCCCCCCGGGCGGAGCGAGGGGCCCGTCCCGCCCCGAGCCGTGGCGGAGGAGGGGGGCACGGCCGGCCCGGGCCGGCCCCCGCCCGAGGGGCTGGKGTAGCGGCGTGCCGCCGCGTGGGTTTCGCTTGGCCTTGGCGTGGCGGGCGGGGGTGTGCGGGGAGGTGCTGCCGCCCGCCCGGGTGGGCCGCGGCGCCGCGGGGGGCCCCTCGGCGGGCGCCTCGCTCCCGCCACCCGGCAGCGGTATCTGGCCGCCGGCGGGGCCCTGGAAACTCTCGCACTTGAACTTGCAGGGCACGGGGAGAGCAGTGTACGCAACTCCCGGGCCTTCGGCGCAATCCGGGGGACAAGGTTCGCACGCCTGCCCCCCGAGAGTTTCTCGTTTACCTCTCTGTGCTCCGTTGTCCACCCCGGCTCTGGTGAATCGCAGGAGTGGAGGGGTTTCGAGTGTCTAGGGATATTACATCTCGGCTGTAAAGGCGGTGGGAGGACAAGCAGTGATGATAGCGTCTTGCCGAGTGTTTTCCTTGCACAGGTCCTTCTGCAGAGCTGGGAGTTTTCCACCTGGCAGTGTACTATACGCACAGCAACTATTGCAGGCGCGTCTTGGAAGGATAGGGAAAAATGGGTAACAAACAATCTGAACGCCAGCGTGCATGTAAGTGAGCTGAAGAGTTGATGGTTGGCAAAGGGGAGGTGTCCTTCAGCCTTTCCCCTCCTGCTCCTGCACTCTCTGACAAAAAGAAATGGGGCTTTGCCAAAGGGATAGTAGTGGAGTTATGGGGATATGCCAAAGGGACAGTAGTAGAATGCAATTATTGCTGAGCAGAGAAATCAAAATTTGAAGCCTTCATGCCCTTGTGGTCGCTTATTGGAAACATGCCTGTGTTTCCCTGTGAGGAGCACAACAAATCTTGTTTCTGTTAAAATACTGTAGTTGGCATTGGTACTGATTAGTGCTTTATCTCAATTGTCATCAAGGACAGCATTATTTTTAAAAAGCAAAGGGCAGTTTGGGAAATGGGTCTTGCAGGATTTAATTCTGTAGGCAAAACTAATTATAAATTCATTTCTTAAAAAGTCAATTTTTTCCTTCAAATTTTTTTTTTTAATAATTCCTTTTTTGTCAGCCAAAGAACCATATTTCAGTATCTGATGAAATGGTTTTTACTCAGTTCATTGGAAAAGGTTTTCAGTTTAGTATCCAGGTCAAACTGAAGTATAAATTCTGAATTGCCCAGCTAACAGAATTCACTTGCATGCTTAGAAATGATGGCTGTGTAACATTACTTAACAATTTCCAAAATCTTATCATTATTTAACTGTAAACATTTAAATGCTTCAACTTAAAGCTTTCAGAAAGCAGAGAAAGCACTTTTTTTTTTTTTTAACTGCCTGTGAACTAGGCCTATTTGGTCCAGAAAATGAAAGTTTCACTTTTGCGTGATGGCAATAATGCTACTCTTAACAATGAGTTCAGTAAAAGGCTTATATATGCATAACTCTTCTATATGCGTATTTCTTGAAGTATGCCAGCGTTTCAACTGTGCTTTATACAATTCAGCATTTATAAAATGCTGAATTCTAGCTGTTATGTTTATGTTGTCAGCTATTTTTGAGTTTGAGGACATCAGATCATCATTTCTAAAAGAAGGAGTTGAAATGTGTATGTGTGGTTTTCTTCTCTCCCCTTCTCTTCCATCTACCAGACAAATGACACGTTTCTTATTTTATTCTTCTTGCTTATAGAGCAATCATCAGATTTTGATTAATTATGCTAGCTGAGGCTCAGGAGGAAAGAAGATGCTTGACAGATGTATTTGTTTACCTTTGTAGTGTGTACAAATCCTGGTCTCTCCATTAGTAAATGAATCATTAAAACTCCCTTAGCTATGGGATTCCCAGTTAGAACTAATATATGCATTAAGAAAACTTGTTTTATGTGAATATTAYCAACCTGTAAAAGAACACAATTCTTTTTGCAGTTGGGTAGAGCCTTTTGTGATGGAAAATGTGTATACTTTTTTTTCCTGTTATTAATTAACAGCATTTAGCTACTACTCCCCATGACAAAAACTTCAGACTGAATTTGTTCAGTGGGTAGGTGATTCTTCTTAACAGTCCAGTTTGGTTTTTTTTCTGTTTGCTTGGGCCTTTTTGATCCTTACTTAGTCTTATTAAAGTATTCCTCACAAAGATTGCCCCCACCCCACCCCACCCCTGTTCCTTTCCAGGGAAACAAAGTAGGATGTGTAAATCTTTTCACAGAACTGGTTTGGAAGCGCTAAGAAAGGTCTTTGAACTCTCAAGTACAACTCTACTGTTCTGCACCACTGTCCTCTGATGGCCTTTAGCCAAGCTTGTGGTCTCCATTATGGGGTCAGTTTATGCTGGCCCATGGTCAGACATCCATAATTAGCTTTGTGATTTGTTTTCTGAATTGTACGTAAACACCGCATACCGGCCTAGTAGAATAAATTTTAATACCTGACTAGAACGAGTTGGTGGATACGTGTTTTAGGCTCTACTCTTCTTAGTGTGATTTCTGGTTTGTAGCCGAGTGGTGAGTCAGTCTGATTCTTTCTTAGGGTCAGTGAAGGCTCTTTGAAGAACTAATAAAATTCATTCTAACACTGGCTTATCCATAAAGAAGTTGATTTCAGATTTTTCTCTTTTTGCCTTTGTCTTAGCTCTCAGTTTCCATTGTCCCTTCTATGTGAACTGATGGAAGATGCGTAGCTGAATGAATCGGTGTACGTAACACAGCTTCAAGATACTGAGAATGGTGTTGGATCTTATATTGCTAAAAGGATCTGAATTGCACCTGGAGGTAGACTTCCACCAAGAAGGTAAAAGGTTACATTGAGTCTCAGAGAACTGGTTGTTTTTAGTAGTGTTGCAGTGTACAATTTTTTTTTTCTCTGCCCTGTAGGAAGAATATGGAAGAGGCTGTATCAGTACCTCAAACAGTTGGGTTTTTTTAATGTTCCTAATTTTTCACAAGAGGAGACTTCCTTTTATTTCTGAGTCTCTAAAGTAGAAGTTTTATCCATGATTTAGTCTAATGTTAGTTCATTTCTAATAGTTTGTCTTTTAAATCTTCAGTGAAATAATCTTTAAGGAAAAATTGAAACCTTTTCATGTTGTATATAGATTAGATTTCAGATAYTGTGTGTTCTGCTTTAACTCAGAAAGAAATATAAGTCCAGATAAACAACTGTGAGTTTGAACTACAGAGTAGAATTCAGAGTAGAATTTCAGTCTTCCCTCTTAAGTATTCACTTGCAGGTTACTTCAGAAGATTTCTTCAGGCACTCTATTTATTTTATTTCTTAGTGCTTTGATATAAGTTATTATATAAGTTGGTATTTGGTCTATTGCTGGTATTTATGGATTGACAGATTTCTTCCAAACTTCTGTAAACTAATGTTCACCTCATTATCCCAGATTTTCTTGTAAGTTTGTTTTTTAGTTGATGAGAAAAGACTTTGTGGAAGCGACTTTGCTCATCTGAGTCATAATTTGGCTTAGTCTTTTTTCTTCAGTGATCTCTGGTTGTTTCACATACATTTCTGGCAATTCTCAGGCACTGCAGAACTGTGTTTTACCTTGGTTTTGATTGCTGGTCCTTCTCTGGCATGGGTTGCTTGTTTTTTCTTTTTTTTCTCTTAGTGCAGGTACTGACTTAAGGATCCAAAACAAAGCAATGGATATCTAAAAAGAACTGTAAATGTTATGTGGGACTAGAATATTACAGGGCTCTACTAGGAATTTTCTTCCTGTTGTGAGCTTATACCAGCTTTAGAATAGTCTTTGAGTTCTTCAAATTAGAATTCAGAGAAGGAAGAAAAGCCCCATAGCTGAGTTGTGAGATGTCTTTTGTGATACCACCCTTGGGTCTTTCCTCATTAAGGCAAGTGAGGAGGGCCTTGACTGTCTGTTTTGCTTCACTGTCATGGAAGTTGTGGCATACTTCTAAGAAGAATTAACTCTACCTTGAGGTTTATCCATGGAATAAGAAAAAGTAGGAGTGCTTCCATTTTAGGTTACTTTTTTGCAATGGAAAGATTACTGTAGGCTTTCCACTCTTAAACTGCAGATTGAAGTCAGTCACCTGCTGGATGACTATTAGTATCTTGTTGGACAGGTAGCCAGAACACTGCCACTGTAATTGCCATTTTCAAGACGAGAATAGCTGTAGAATGTTTTTTTTTTTCCTGAAGGGCGAGTTTCCAACAGGTTCACTTCACGTCTAGATATATTGCACCGGTCTGGAAAGCTGATATGAGAGTTGCTTTAACTTAAAGCATCTTAGCAAAGAGACCTAATTAAATAAGCTTAAATAAAAGTTACATATACACAGGTGTTTCCTCAGGCATTAAAACTTCCTCTCTTTAGAGGCCGGCGTATCCCCTAGTGATGTCTTCAGTGAGACATTTGAAGGGCATCTTGCAGAAATAAATGTTTGTACCAATTCAATTTGGTATAGTCRCTTGTTTCTGCTTCCTAAGTAGAGCACAACTCTGTTAATGCAAGTATCCTGTTATTGTTCAGCACAAACTGTCATTGTGGGACTATGTCAGTTCTGTTCTGTTTCCATTTATAGTTGAGACAAATTACTGTTAAACAAAACATTTTTCCATAGGTCCTTTAGCTGCTCCCATAAGGCAGATTAGAGTTCTTACTCTAAATTGGAGCCCCTGGCTGTCCACTTCAGTTGTTCCATTTAGTGAACGAAGAACTGCTTCAGCAAGAGGACTAACTCTGGAGAAACTGCAGTAAGAATCATGTTGCTTTGTTCTCGTTGTGTTTCACTGAAGCTGCATATCCTTAATAAATAAAAATATCACTTTTAAGTTTCTCAGTTAATGATCAGATYTTTCACATAAAACCAAACTCTGTGAGTCACTCAAGTTCTATTTTTATCTGCAAATGCTTAATCTGTAAGACAGTTCCAGCTRTACTGTTTAGTGCACTGTATAAGACTTCTGGTGAGACAAATTTACCTCGTGTATGTTTTCAAGAAATAGTTTGTAGGGAGTGCAAAGTGGTCCTGCACCTCAGGGGATCTACTGAACAGTGGAGGTTCAGGTAGGACTGAAGATTTTAGTTAAGGCATGGGAATTTTACAGTGCTACCTGACTAGCATTTTGGATATGATGACATCACAGCACTAGTGTTGCTGCRCCTTGTTTTTACCTTTAAATATTTATATAAAATAGCCTTGTTAACTGTCTGCTCTTAGACAAATAAGAGTCTTTCTTAGCACCATAATGGTTGCATTCTAGAGGAAAAGACTATTGGTGGTGCCATGCCTAAATGCGTCATTCATCCATTTCCTCTGCTGAAAGTACATGGTGCACAGAACTTGCAGTATATTTCAGTGAAACTGGACAAGGGAAGGGATGTTTTGGCAGATCTTCTGCAGTATCGTAATTCAGAACTCAATCTTGTGAAGAAACATTTATATCTTTTTTTAGGAAATACAAGGCTTTTATTCTGTCTAAATTAGATAGTTGATGAGTGCTTTGGGCTTTTTATGACCTGAAAATTGGGGGCCATATGCTCAGCCCATATTCAGTGCTGCAGCTCTTCCTTGTATCAAGATCTAATTGTACCTTGACAGTAAATGTTTTAGTAAGTATTAACTGAACATCTGTATGGGGAGTGTATATAATAAGCGAAGATGCTGACAGAGAGTGGTTGTTGCAACATACTGTTTGGCTTTTCTCCTTCGTATCAAAATGCTTTATGTAGGGAGCATCCAGTTGTCCCACAAATATCTAATAGTGGAAGAACATTTGGATGGGAATAAATAGTGGCTGTAGTGAGACCACCCAACTGGCAAAGGTGAAGCGGGCTGAGAAACATTTTCTTCTGGTCAGCCATTGGGAAGTATCTTKCTTTGGGTCTGCCTTTTGTGTTTCCGTAATAAGCAATCTAATATGTTGATCAGTG
This sequence comes from Phoebastria nigripes, assembly GCA_035582835.1. Lineage (NCBI taxonomy): Eukaryota > Metazoa > Chordata > Aves > Procellariiformes > Diomedeidae > Phoebastria > Phoebastria nigripes. Next base: position 185,415 of record JAYKAV010003059.1, read on the forward strand.
CAAAGAAATGTGGCTGCAAGATGCAGTGTGTTCAAGGTTAAAGACTTTATTTTTAGAATGTGTACTGGAAAAAAAATTTTTATTAAAGACTTCTCCACTGTGTGTCCTGATGGAGGTGCTCTTCTCTTGACTTTGTGTTCCTCTATCTTAAGTCGAATATAAACAGAATAAAGCCTTTACAATTACTTATTTTCTTTGCTGAGTTGAAGACTTTGCTTCAGTTACCTTCTCAGTTTCATTTTACCTGTGAAGCTGTATCTGATACTTACTTTTTGTTTGACTTTGCATTTTCAAAAAAAGGAGTCACRCTTTCCTTTATATGACACTGCTAAAAATACATCTTGGGAGACCAGGAGCCCTTTTACTCAGGGTCAGAGATGGAGGTATCAAACTTCTAGGCCCTTTTTAAGCAAAGGGATCTTTAGTGTTTATAGCCTGCGAAGCCAGGTGGCTGCTTTCCTGAAGTGTAAGATTTTGCAGTCAGTGCAAGTTTGTCTGTGGGACAACATAGAGAACATAGAAACCTGCAAAGCTATTGTGCTCACTATTTCTCTTAATTTCACAACACCATGGTTTTAAGCCATCTCCATTTGGACTGAGGGATTTTTGTATCTAGTGACCAAAAGTATTTTCCTCCTTTAAGTTCCTACCTGACTAGTTACTTTTTTTTTTCCTCTCCTTTCTTTCTTTCTTCCTCTTCCTGTTCCTATTTGCTGTTGCATTTTTTTTTTTTTCCCCTTTATGTGGCAGTACACTTTTGTTCAGACTTTGTCTGTGGTGGTGGTGCGTAGCTGCAGAAAAGCAGATGTTGCCTTCTGTGACCTGACACCAGGCAGAAATTAAGCCAGGGTAAGAAGGGAAGAGAGCTCTGTAAGCTCAGCACAGGAGTCCTGAGTCTTTCCATTATTAACAATTAAAGATGATTCCAAGATCAATTGGGTAATGATTAACTAACTAATAAAAAGAGAACAAGGATAAACAAAGAAAAAGATCCTGCCTTGCAAGAATTCAGATTATTAGGATTACATGCTGCCTGCCTGTCTGGGAAAGGAAGAACAAGCTCCCGTTTTCAGTGTTAATTTAATTAGTAGATAAACTTATCTTTTGCTGTTGAATTGAAGCTTTGCAAGGAGGTGTTGTTTACTGGGGAATGGGTTAAGAAATAGAAGCATCCTGTTTAGTCGTGCCCAGCAGTGCTTCAGTTTTTTCTCTAAAACAGTAAGCAGTGAAAACGGTTTCTTCCTGCCTCCTACACCCTGCCCTAATCAACATAATATTGTGGCTGGATCTAGTCCAAGAAGTGTTGTTTGAGTAAAATAYGAAGACAGTGACATGGTTTTGTTTTCATTGTTGCTTTTTTCTGTTTTGTTTCTGAGGTGTGAGGTACTGCTGTATTTTTAGGGCTATATAATCATATTCTTTTTCTTATCTCAAAGGTCATACAATATTACCTTCCTGTTTTAAGGGTAACAAATAATTTCTAAATCACAGTTTCAACCTAAGTTATCTCCCACAAGCTGTGGGGATCTTYGCACTGTATGCCATTATACAGAAAATGGCATATGCACAATTAATGTAAAGCCACAGTATGCTGCATTTGTGGGACGGATTCTCTTAAACCATCTGTAAATTTGCTTTTGTTCATCTCTGGTAGTTAAAAGTAAAAATAATAAAGAATATATATTTTGATGTGGTTGGTGTTCCTCCTGAAATTCATGAAAACACACCTCTAAGAGTACGTGGAAGAACAGTTTTATTGTGCTAAAAATCATTCAGTGAGAGAACAAATTAGAACTCTGAAAGGAGGGAGCTTCCAGTTGGCAATACAGTGAACAAAAATTCAACACTTTATGGAAAGCCTCGGTAGATCGATGCTTTTATCTGTAAAAAAGCAATGTAGGTACTGAAGCTCTCTGTAAAATGTAGTCCTTCTGAAGTTAGAACTATTCACCTTTAAAGTTCAGCTCTCTGAAATGTGTGCTTTGTTTGTACAGTATTACTGTAGACTAGTAACTGAATATGGGTGGTTTTGGAATATTTGGTGATGAAGATAAAACCTTGTTTTGGTGATTTGATTTCCTTCAAAAAAGGGAGGTTATTAGATTTACCTTCATTATCACATGACTGTCAAGTCATCAAAGTAGTTGACTGGAGTATGGTGTTGAGTAAGTATTGTCTAACTCGATATGTACTTGCAGTAACTTTAACTTCTCTAATGGGCATCCTGCAACAAAAACGGTCCATTTTGTAGGGGAAGAATGGCTCAGGTTTTAATAGTGTGTAGAATGCAAGAACTCTGTCTTTCTATTGTAAAGACAAGGAAGATGCCTTCAGGATGCTGGTAGTTTAACTTTGTTTCTTAGAAACCATGATAATGTGTGCACTAGAAATAYTAGAAACAGGTAGGTGTGCCTTCTGCAGCAGTTAGATGAGTTATTTGCCCTGGTTTTGTAATGTGAAGGATTGCACATGTCAATAAAGTGAAACTGATTCTGCCATTGCATGCAGTTTATTGTAATTTTAAGGTTTCAGATCAAATTCTCAAATCTTAAGAAATGCCAGAATTAAGGTTGAAGAAGCAACCATAATTTGATTACCTTTTGTGCCTACCTTTATCAAGTTATAGTCCTTAATTATACAGCTGTGGGGTTTTTTGTTTTTTTCTTCCCCACAGAAACATTCCTGAGAGTACACTTGCCCTGTCCACTGGGGAGTCCGTCTAGGTTGGGCAGCAATAAACCTAGTCTCTGGGGCAATTGTTTCCTTCGAATAAGTTTGGAGATACAATGCAAATAAAGCAGAAAACTGAAAAGATTTTCTTCTTGCTTGATGAAGGCATATGAATCCTGACTATGTATTATCAGTGGTATTTCTTGGTTTGGTGGGGGGGTGGGGATGGTGCGTGTGTACACAATTGATACTGCAGGTATCTTTGAACGTATAATTTGCTGTGTAACATACCCAAAAACTTTTCTTTCAGGCTATCTCAGATCAGGCACCTGAGGTTGGTAAATAAATTCATCCTTAATCGTATGCTTTAATATTGTATCTGTTAATAGGGATAAAAACCATGCTACTTCAGTGGGATGAATATGGTATTTGACTATTTCAGCAATATTAATCTAACGTATCAGTGCTCTGCAATGGCCAATGAGGAAATCAGTTCCTGCTTTCAATGTAGCATTATATGCAGGGTTTCCTTTTTTTCCTCTCTCCTTTTCCTCTCTCCTTTTCCTCTCTCCTTTTCCTCTCTCCTTTTCCTCTCTCCTTTTCCTCTCTCCTTTTCCTCTCTCCTTTT